>PVKS010038414.1:0-17937 GCA_004027875.1 Aplodontia rufa
ACCTCCACTAACATTTCATTTGTATAAACTTCAGAAATATGCAAAATGAATACACATGTGTGGGGATACAAATTGGTAAAACTTAAAGGAAGACAGTGATAAACATAAAATTTACAACAGGGTTCTTCAAAATCAGTGGTGGTATTTTTCTTACATTGCTTAATGAGTCTTTTCATTTTGTAGCATCATGATTCTATATCTCATGCCTTACATACATTTTATGATTTTAAAATATTAGTTATAATATATTTAATAACATAATACAAAGTATAGAAGTTCTTTAGTTTTTGCTTACTTTAATTAGTAATGTCTTTTAGTTGTGTATGATCCAGCCATGTGAGCCCAAAATTGGTAGATGTGATTTAATAAAACAAACCAGGTATGAGAGCTTTCTGAGGGATGTTTGATAGATGTAAAGATCTGTGCTGTTTAATGTTCATTCTCTTTTAGTCATCATACCTCCTCGGTAGGCAAATTTTCTCTTTTTGACAGATGTGGATGCGGGGGTTCAGAGAGATTAGGTAATGAAATCAGGATTACACAGCTAGTAAGAGGTAGAGCCTGCTCTTGGAACTAGGTTTGTCTGACTCTGTTTTGCTATTCCAGTGGGCTCTGAGGGCACAGAGTAAAGTTTTAGAACTCATCTTTCCCTGATCACTTCCATCTTGTGTAATATGGGAAGGAATTCTGTATGTTACTGATCCATCCAATTTTATTATTTTATTGGTGTTCTGTATGTTCAGTATACTTAAAACTTTATCATTCTTTTGACATTTGATAGGATAACCATGCACAGTTTCCACCTTAACTAAAGGAAGAACAAAAGTGACCTATAATTTCACTATTTCAGGAAAAAAAAGGATTTAGTTTGCTTTTAAATGTTAAATTACCCAATTGAAATTGAATTTGCCTTTTACTCTTCCAACATATCTCAGTATTTTTCTATTTTCTTTATAGTTTGATTCATCCAGACTCCTCAAATACTGCTCTTTCAACAAGACTTGTGTCTGTTCAGGAGGATGCTGGGAAATCCCCTGCTCGAAATAGGTAAACTGCTAAATAAAAATACTGTTTTCTGGGTCTGTTTTTTATTTCTTCTTGTAATAATAAGAACAAACATAAAAAAAGACGATTGGTTGTTATAATTTCTTAGATCTAAAAGTGGAATTAAACTCTCATTTTTTTTTTCACTCGTCAGCTCTTGCTTTCATTCTTTCAGTGACTCTTTCTAGTATTTTTAGATATCAGGACCTACACCATCCTCTGACTCTAGATTAGTGAAAAGACTTGAAGGATGTGAGAGAATGAACCATGTGACATTTTGTGTAAGTGTGTACAAAGAAAATAAGAATGGCAAGTGCCTGGCAAGGATTAACAGTCCTGTAAGCCTGAAGTAAAGCAGTTTTACAGTTAATTGTCAGGACTTTTTCATTTACTCTAGTGAGATGGGGAGCTACTAGAATGTTTTTCTCTGAATTTTTGATTGTGTTGAAAAAACTTCATACTTGCAGATTTGCAAGAATAGGAAATAAGTATTCATAAGTTGTTCATTAAGGTTTACTGATTTATGTTTTGCCTGTTTGTTTACACATATTTTCTGAACCATTTGAGAATATGTTTCAGATATCATCATTTTTTTTAGTTCATGGGATTTATTTTTTTATAGCAGTTTTAGGCTGATAACAAAATCCAGCAGGAAGTACAAAAACTTCTTTTTCCCCTTCACTAGCCCTTCGATACTATGAATATCTGGGACTATATTGTACATTTATTACAATTGATGAACCTATATTGATGTTTTCATCCCAAGTCTGTTAGAGTCTGCTCTTGGTATTATACATTGTATGGATTTGGACAAATGCACAATGACATGTAAATACCATTGTATCCTACAGAATAGTTTCACTGCCTTGAAATCTGCTGTTTTGTCTGTTTGTATCTCCCTTCCCCTAACCCATGGTGATCATTGTTTTTTTTTAATTGTCTCCATGGTGTATAGAATGTATGTAGATTTTTCAGATTGGCTTCTTTCACTTAGTAATGTGCATAGATGTTTTCACTATACCTTTTATGACTTGATAGATTATTTTTAGTGTAGAATAATATTCCATTGTCTAGATGTATCGTAGTTTATCTGAAAGGCATCTTGATTGCTTCCAAGTTTTAGCAATCAGAAGAGTAAGATTGCTGTAAATACCTGCATACAAGTAGTTTTCAGTTAATTTGGTTAAATACCAAGCATAATTGCTAGATCCTATGGTAAGGATATGATTAATTCTTGCAAGGTATTATCAGACTGTTTTCCAGGGTGACTGTGTCATTTTACATTTCTACCAGGAATGAATGGGAATTTTCTTGCTCCAAATAATTACCAGCATTGGTATTGCCAGTGCTTTGGATTCTGGCCAATGTAATAAATAGACGTTTCATGGTATCTCATTATTGTTTTGATTTGCCATTTCTTAATGACATAAGAAATTGAAGCTGAACATCTTTTTATATGCTTTCTTGATGTCTATATATCTTTGGTGAGGTGTCAAAGTTTTGCCTATTTTGTAATCAGTTTGTTTCTCATTGTGAGTTTAAAAAATTGAAAATTAGATGTGTTTTAAAGTACAGCAAAACATTGTGTTGTTTTTTAATTTTTTTTGGTATGTCTTATTATGGATTGAACATTGAACCCAGAAGCGCTTTACTGCTGAGCTACTTCATTAGCCCTCCTCCTTTATTCCATTTTTTATTTTGAGGCACTTTCACTAAGTTGCCAAGGCTGGCTTCTCACTTGCAATTGTGCTTTATAGTAAGTCTTGAGTTTAGGTAGTGTCAGTTCCTCAGCTTTGTTTTTCTCCTGTAATATTGTGCTGACTATTTTGGGTCTTTTGCTTCTTCGTATAATCTCTAGAATCATTTTGTCAACATTTGCAAAGTAACTTGTTGGGATTTTGTTTGGGATTGCACTGAATCTATAGATCAAGTTTAGAGAAACTGACATCTTGACAATATTGAGTTTGCCTATTCACGAAATATCTCTCCATTTATTTTTTTTCCTTAGTGTTTTATAGTTTTCCTCCTTTAGATCTTATACAAGTTAAACATCCCTGCACTGGTAATTCCAACATTTGTGCCATATCTGATTTTTTTCTGATATTTGTTCCTTATCTCCAAACTGTGTTTTGCCTTTTAGTATGCTTTGTGTGTTGATAACCAGACCTGATGTATTAGGTAAAAAGAACTATAGTAAGAAGGCCTTTCTTTAGTCATGCAATATTAAGGAATGGGGTGAGCGGAAGTGTCTTTATACTTCGATTAGGTCTCAGTCTTTTGATGAGTCTGTGCCTTTGGACTGTGAACTTTGTAAGTGCTTCTTCATTACCCCCTAACCCCCATCATAGGTGGAACAGATGGCTGGAGAAGGTCGAAGTTGTATTTCTCTTCCATTTTTAATTTTTTAAACTCACAGTGAGAAACAAACTGATTACAAAATAGGCAAAAGACTGACTCCTCACCAAAGAAGATAAATAAACATCAAGAAAGCATATAAAAAGATATTCAACTTCAATTTCTTATGTCATTAAGAATGGCAAATCAAAACAATAATGAGATATATACATGGTGGAAGACTTGGAGTTGGAGTTGGATATTTCCCTGCTGCTGGGAGGGTTAAGCTCTGATATTTTACCAGGTTAGGCTCTGATAAAATAGTTTCTCCTTAGGGCAGGCCTTATTAAAAAAGATCAGAACTCTCTGGCATACTTCAAAATGGTTATCTTTTTTCTCCCGGCTTGTAGGAAGCTGGTAGGAAGCTGGAGGAGCTTTTTCTTTGACATTCACCATGAGAACCTGGTAGAGCTCCTGAAAGTGAAAATCATAGATACATGCCCCACTTCCTCAGGCTTGTAAACACTGAGCTGCCTGGAATTTGTCAATTATACATTAAGTTTTTCTACATAAACGATTTTGCAGGGAAGTTTCTACTTGTGAGTTTCTGTTCCAGTAAATTATGATTCTATGTATCCACCTATCTTTCTCTCTAATGATTGGGGCAGCAGTTTGTCTTCTGATCTCATTTTTCTGACAGATTTATGAACAGTTGATGACTTTTCAGTTTGTTTAGCGTTTTAGTTGTTGAGACAGAGTAAAGATTTCTGATTCTCACATGCCAGATCAGAGGCATAAAGTCTCATTCTTTATTAATATTTTAGTGTTTCCTCAGAAGAGTTAAGTTCCTTTACATAATCATGTATAAATCAGGAAGTTGTAATGGTGAAAAATTTCTGTCATCTAATATATAATATGTTTTCTGTTTTTGCTAATGGTCCTAGTAATGCCCTTTGTACTAATTTTGCCCCAATCTGTGATCTATTCCAGGATCATGGATTGCATTTAATTGTCATGTCTTGGTCTTGTTTACTGTTAACAGTTCCTTTCCTTTATTTTTCATGTTGTTGCTGGGATTATAGGCATGTTCCACAATGCCTGGCTAACAGTTTGGTGTTAGACATACTGAATTTGACATACCTCTAGAGATCCAAGAGAAATGTCAAATGGATAGTTGCACATATGAGTCTAGAATGTGGGAAGAAATATAAGCTGGATATATAAACCTGGGTGTAGGGTGTAGTCATTATGTGAATGGTATTTAAGGCAGTGAACCTGGATGGAGATCTTCAACAGAGTGAGTGTGAAAAGAGAGGAAATAGGACCAAGGACTGAGATTGGGGAAGTCAAGAGGAACCAGAAAAAGAGAAGAAGGAGAGGCCAGTGAGGTGTATATGTTCCACTTGACAAGTGAAGAAAGGTTTTAAAGGAGGTAAGAGTTAAACTGCTGAAATGTTAAGTAAGATGAGTTAAAACTGAGCATTAGGTTTAACAATAATATTGGTAACTATGATAGGTAATTTCAGTGGGTTGTTTGGGGTTCAAAATAGGGTGAAGGAATAACTGCAAATGGGAATTTTGCTATAAAGGGAAATAATAGAGGGATATACAGAGTTTTTTTTTTTAAAGATAAGACAAATTACAGTATTCTTGTAGGTGTGTACATAATTGAAGAGATAGCTGTGTTCACAATATGTCTTCATGTGTTATGAACTAATAAGATTGATGGAGTTCTTTAGGAGACATGTAATATATTCATGAATTCAAAATTATGCTTATAATTTTTATCAGCATTCTTACCACTAGCATATTCATTAGAACTTGTGACAGCAAAATTAACCAGTTTTATTTTTATTTTTTATTGCCACTATAATAGAATACATGCAGGACTAGTTAGAATGTTAGGCAAAGGCAGAATGTGTGAACTACCTCCTGTTGGAAAAGAGATATGAATTGAATAAGACATAATGGCAGTCTTTTAACTAAAAGAATATGCCAAGAAGTGAATAGCTGATAAGTTTTTAAAAATATTGCTTATAGGTTGATTATCAGTTGTTTCCTATTAATTTTTTTGGAGGGTACCAGGGATTGAACCCAGCAGCACATATCTACTGAGCCATACCCTCAGCTTGTTTAAAATTTTTTTATTTTGACACGAGGTCTTGCTAAGTTGCTTTCAGCCTTGCTGAGTTGTTGAGGCTGGCTTTGAACTTGGAATCCTCCTGCCTCAGCCTCCGGAGTTGCTGGGATTGTAGGTGTATGCTGCTGCACCTGGCTCCCTTTAACTATTTCTATTTATTTATTTATTTTCTATTTTTAATTTTTATTTATTTAATTTATTTTTATTAGTTGAATATGGACTTACAATTGAGGGGGAATCATTATCAAACAATCAAGAGCAAATGTATATTCACATAGTTAGCCAAGGCTGATGCCATTCCATGGTTTCTCCCTTTGGGTCCCTTTAACTGTTAATAATGACTTTCTGCTAAATCTCTGAATAATTTCTTAAATTATTTAAAAACTAGTTTTATCATTATACTGGAGAAGGGTGGTTTTTCACTTGAGATCTGGTTTTGAATGGCAGCCCTTATGATTATTAGCTGAGTTACCCTAAAATTGCTTAATCTCTGCTTCTTGATTTCTTTATCTGTAAATAGAAATATGAATACCTAGTGTATAGAAGCTAGTGAGGATTAAATAAGGTTTTTTTTTTTTGTGTGTGTGTGTGTGTGTGTATGCATGCATGTGTATTGCCCCAATGAATGGGTTACATAGTATCTAACAGAGATGCTTCTGTCATTTATCCTTTATTTGGAAGCTAAAATTGGGTTTCATTTTTTTTCTAGGTAGAAGCTAAGTAAATTTTAGGTACATTAATTTTTTTTAAAATAAAACTTGCTTGATGTTGTTGATGATATTCCACTTATGTCATTTATCTAGTAACTCCCACAGGCAAAATTAAGGATATATGTAACTACATTTGTAATGATAGGAAACAGACATTCATTTTTTTTTAAACTGATGAATTGAAAATAGTAACAGGATAATATTTTAGATATAGGTCTGCTAAAGAGGAAACAGGAATTATTTTTGGGGGTATGACATTTCACTTAGTTGGATTCAGAATTGTTTTTTTCTGTGCTATATGAAAATATGACATAGGATGAATTTGGCCTCTGAACCATAGTTTTTTGACCCCTATTTGCAATATTACTTCTATACTTAGTTGTTGTTTTTTATATTTATTTAAAAATTGTGATTTCTAGTATTTTTAACAAGAAGAGTTATATTCACATCCTTTGAAATATTATTGATATATGAACTATATAATTGTTTTCCTATAGTCTTTCCATAACTACTTTCTTTTAAACTTATTTCCAAATGATTTTAGACTCACATAGAAGTTGCACAGAAAGTACAGTTTCTAGGTATCTTTTCTCCTTTTTTTTCCAATGATGACATACATAATCATCAACTACTTTTAAAAATGCCCTTAGTATTGACAAGTAAGCATTTATTTAAGTACAGTTTTTTTGCTGTAATTCTATTTATTGATGAAGAATTTAAGACTATTATTTTACTTTCTTTTTTTATTTCCAGATCAGCCAGCATTACTAATCTGTCACTGGATCGATCTGGTTCTCCTATGGTGCCTTCATATGAGACATCTGTCAGTCCCCAAGCTAACCGAACATATGTTAGGACAGAAACCACTGAGGATGAACGCAAAATTCTTCTGGTACCAATCCACTGTCTTTGACCCGTTGCTAATTTTGATCATAAACAATGTTTATCTTACTGATTTCTTTTTTTAAAGAAACGTATAAATGAAATAGCATATCAATTAAACAGGGAAATAATTAGCTTAACTTTTTATTTAAATCACCCGAGAAAGTGGTCAAGTATTCTTTCTGCACTTGTTGCGTTAATATTTTCTTTACCCCTTTCTTCTGGCAAGATCATAATTCAGTTTCTTATATAATAAGCGAGCTTAACTCTTAGTTAGGTTCCAGTTTGCTGTTTCTTATATGCATGGGAAACCTTTTAGGCATTTAATTCTATACTTGTATAAGATAATAATTAGTTTCTTCCATTTGCTTATTATAAAATACTGTGTTCAATCCTAAGAATGATTCAAAGAAATGGAAGATATGGTGTCTGTCTTCATCTTTCAATTCAAGGAGGTAGAAATCAGAATAATGGGAAGGTCTTTTATGGTAAAATAAATTCATATTTATCTTAATAATAAAAGTGTGCCAAGTGAATGATATGGCTATATGTTTTATTAAAATTAAAAAAATAGATCATTAAGTAGTGATGGCATCAGAAAAGGTATTGAACTATATGGTTTGAAGGATGGAATGGATTTGGATAGTAGTAAGGAAAGTGAATTTTACTTAAAGGTATGAGGAAAGGTATAGAGGTAAGAATAAGCATGACATTTTCCATGAACTGAAGTAGGATTAGTTATTTGGGAAAGAGTTTTTTAAGTGCTCATTGCCCCAGGCAATGGGAATGGAGTTATTTTGGACTACCCGGTGAAAGGCAATGAATTTAGTCATTTACAAGTTTATATTTGGGCTTGTAGTTGCTGTGCAGTTTTGATAGTTTTTTGAATAGGAAGTAATTCACTGAAGGTCTTTAGGAAAATTCATCTGGCAGTTGGTTATAGCTGAGAAGGGTTAACATCTGATGGAATGAAGGGTGTTAGGACCAGTTATCTTACATTACTGTAATTAACTGTTGTTGCCATCTACTTTATCCCCATCTCCAAAGAAGAGTATATTGTGTACTTAACTAGGAGTCTGATAATATGTGCCATTGATCCAAAAAAATAGTACTTGGGTAGTTGATTTTCAATAGGAAAAGTTATACTTGGAATCAGATGAACTGAGTTCAGCTATTTCCCATGTATGTGTCATTTTTGTTAAATCATTTAGGTTATCTGCTCTAAAGAAATCCAAATCAAAGTTTCTTTTATGAATATAAAAATCATAGGAAAACATATGAAAAGGTATATAGCATCCTTCTCAGGAGTAACACTTTTGCCCTTCATGGATTGCAGGACAGCGTTCAGTTAAAAGACCTTTGGAAAAAAATCTGTCATCACAGTAGTGGAATGGAGTTTCAGGATCATCGGTACTGGCTGAGAACCCATCCCAATTGCATTGTAGGAAAGGAATTGGTTAACTGGCTAATCCGAAATGGACACATTGCTACCAGGTATTGTGATCTTAAGAAAGAGGTTTTTATATTTATTTTTAATGAAGACACATATTTGAAAATACAGGGATAGCACATTTTTTTTGTGTGTGTGAGTTAGGGTGCTGTTTGTTTTATGTATTTGATGATTTGGAGAACTAAGTAATCAGCTGTCCTTCCATCTAGTTTTAACCAGTGGAGAATAGTTGCAAGGAGGCAAATGAGGGTCACAGTTTATCATATTAAAAGTAGAATTGTGCGGTAATTTCTCAAACACAGAACTTTTTAGTAAAAAGCAAGATTGGAGAATGTAGCTAGATTCCAAGGTCAAAAGAATCTCCTGCTACTGTTCTCTAATCTAGACATTAAAATCTACGTGGAGAATTGGATTTATAAGCCATGCTTGGAGGGTCTTATCCTGTCTTACAAATCATTTGTAAAAAGGAGTAACAGAGAGGGACCTATATTACAATTAACATATTCCCCTAAGTTTTACAACTTGCTCAAATTGACTGCTTCTCTTCTCATGAGAAGAAACAAATATCTAAATAAGTAAAGAGGGAAATAGCTTTAAGCAGTGAAGACTTGTATTCCAGTTTTTGCTATATCTCCTTAGCTTTGTGCCTTTAGTCAAATTATTCAGCCTTTTTGAAACTTGGACCCCTTAGTTCCAACATGGTAGAGATATTTTGGTTTTGTGAATAAGTTGTGGGGATGAAATAAAATAAGGTTGGCTGAGTGCTTTGTAAACTGAAATGCCACATAATAAAATACGTTAAGTGAATTTCATTCACATATACACACATTTGTACCTACATCTGTGATATTTAGTGTTTTCTCATCATGACTGTAAGCTCTTTTGAATTCAGGAGCCATGCTGTTTTCCACATTTTTTTTACTCTTTTGTTAAGGATAGGGGTGTGCATGCTTCAAGTACTCCATAAATGCTTGCCATAATTAAAATTAGGTTTTGTTAGGACTACCTTACCAGTAGGTTCTTTTTTAAATTTGCCTCTGGTCTCTTGTTTTAACCTTTACCTATCCAAGTACAATTTGAATTTCTAACTCTGATTGAACTGAAAAAAAAAAAAAAAAAGGTTGTGTCTTGTACCTGCAAAATTATTCTGATTTTTAAAATATTTCATTTTTGTTGATCTTGATTCAGGGCACAAGCTATAGCAATTGGACAAGCAATGGTTGATGGACGTTGGCTAGATTGTGTTAGTCATCACGACCAGCTTTTCAGGGATGAATATGCGCTCTATAGACCACTGCAGGTAATTTTCAGTGTTTGCTGCTAATGAGAATATAACAGACTTTTTTGAAGTCTGTATCAGTGGGAAAAAAAGGTAGTTGAATTAGCTGAAGAAACATTTTTTTCTAATAGATTTTCCCTACTGTTTAAGGAAAGTTATAACTTTTTATTTTTTATTTCTTTTATGATACTGGGGATTGAACCCAGAGCCTTGCACATGCTACCACTGAACTGTACCCCAATCCTAATACTGTTTTTTACTCTTTAAACATTTTTCGTTCAGTAGGTAGTGATGATGAAAACCTGCTGTTAGGATCAAATACTTTATTTGGTATGGCTTTGCTTAAATTTGGCTTTGTAGTGCTATAGTTAACTTGTCATTCAATGACTTTCAGCTTTACTATGTGTTTTTAGAACTAAGAGAGTGATATATATAATCTGTATCTTTCTCTCTCTATATTTATATATATATATATGTCTAACAGTGAAAAGTTTAGTGTTACATATAGAAGTAAATTTTGAATCTTACACTATTAAATTGCATACTGATGGTGAAAATAATCTTTTTTTAAACTCAGGGGAAATTAAAATTACTTATAGAACTTTAAAAAAGTCTTTTATTCTTTATTTAACTATTTGTATTTGTAATATATTATACACACATTCACTAAATGGTATGTATGTGTGTGTACGTGTATGTGAACTGGAATTGATAATCTTTCTTTCTTCCCTTTTTTTTTTTTTTTTTTTTTTAAAAACATTTTTTTGGTACTGGGTTGAACTCAGGTCCTCAACCCTACCAGGGAAGTGCTCTCCCATTTAGCCATATCCCCGGCACATAAAATCAGACACTTAGTAGTAGAAAAGACCCCGAAGACGGGTATGTAATTTGTTAAAGTATAACAGTTCTTTTTCAGGATATGTCCCAGAGTTTGCCCCAGATTAGACTAGATGCTATGCAGTTTTCACTCTCAGGACTAAAGGATGACATAAAACCCTGTAAAATCTATGTCAAAGGAATATTTTGTTTGTTAATATGCTACCTAAGATTTCTAGTTAATGAAAATTACAATTTTAAGAGTGGAATTGTCAGTATGTTATTTTATAGCTTAGTTTTTATTAGTTTTTTTTTTTAAAAGGAAATTTACTTAGTTAGGTTTAAAGAAATATTGGGCTACAGTTTATTTGTTGTGTTATACTCCCAACATTGTTGACATTGAGGGTGAGTTGTTTGGATTTTGTTTTGGTACTTTCAGAGTACAGAATTTTCTGAGACACCATCTCCAGACAGTGACTCGGTGAACTCTGTGGAAGGACACTCTGAGCCATCCTGGTTTAAAGACATAAAATTTGATGACAGTGACACAGAACAAATAGCTGAAGAAGGTGACGATAATTTGGCTAGTGAGTTTGACTTTCTAACATTTTTGTTTTATGGATCATTACTGTGTATATATGATAAAATGAGTATCTTGTTTTGTTGAAAACAGTTTACTTTAAAATTTATAGCTCCAACCAAATGTAAACATCTAATAGCAATCCTTGTCTTAGATACAGTATTTTCTTGAAATACTAACTTGTTAGGCAACTATTGTTTTCATATATTACTACGGTTTCTAATTTGCAGCAGCTTAAAAATAACTCTGAGCAATTAGTATCACAGCAGACATCTTTCTCACCTCTTCCCTATGATACCAGACTTTCTCTTTGCAGAACCTCCAATATAATTATTCATATTAAAATTGATTTTATATTTAATTTGTTCAAATTTTATTAAGTCTACACAGAAGTACATGAAAATACTGTATCCATTTTGGTATTGCACATTGGGCTTATGTATTAAAAAAACATTTTTCTCCTTTCCTCCAATACCCTGATAAAACCCATTTTTACTCCCCTCCTCTTCCTATATTTCTTTCCCTTACCCGACATTAAAAGATTCTGCCAGTCCTAGCAAGCGCACCTCAGTCAGCAGTTTCCAGTCCACAGTGGACAGTGACTCAGCCGCGTCTATCAGCCTGAACGTGGAGCTGGACAACGTGAACTTCCATATCAAGAAGCCCTCCAAGTACCCACATGTGCCCCCTCACCCTGCTGACCAAAAAGGTAGGAGGTAGTCACCATCTGAAATCCAAAGAGTCTGGAGAGCTGGATCTCATGCCAGCTTGCCCTTCTGGCTTCCTCTGTCCTAGTATGGCTGAGGGGATTTGATGTGGGTTTTGTTTTACCCTTTCTCATTTTTCCCACTCCTCTTCCCCACACCTTTTTGGTTGGTTCTTTTTGTTTCTTGTTTTCTCCCTCAGTACCACCATGCCCAGTTTAAAGCTTATGGTCTTTAGAAGGACCTACCTCTGACTGTTCTTCCCGTAATGTGCAACTTCCAAGGTGGCATTTCTTTGCATTGATAACGTGGATGTTCTGCGCTATTCTTTTCTCTTTCTTCATTTAACATTTTAAGGGCTATTTGCCCTTGCTATTTTGTAGTAACATAGTATTTCTCTAAACCTGTTCAGATGCTTGAATTAGATTGAGGGAAATTATTCACATATTTCAAAACATCTTTTTACTGCAGTTTAAAAGGCCTATGTATGATATATATAGTGTATTATTAAAAAATTCTTTGCTGATTCATAGAAAATGAATTCTTTATTTTTAGCTATCTTATTTGATACTTTAGTCTGCTGATTTAGAAATAAAATAATGGCCATATTCAAAAGACATTTGTGTTAAAGGAAAAATAAGATAAACCATTTCTAAAATCTAACATACCAGTGCATAATAAATAAAATGCCTTGTTAAAAAATGATGATGAGGTTTACATTATTGGATATAATTAAAATCAGTTTAAATTGTAGCCCTAACATGTCATTATGTAAAAGTAAATAAATGAAAAAAATGAGTGCACATATAAGTAATCATGGGAGTTCATTATGTTATAATAATTGAGTAATCATTATAAAAATTAAGCACTTGTATTCCATTATTTTACTTGAAGTTTGAATTTTAAACATTTAATTCTCTAAATTGAATTATCTCTAAGCTTAGTCCTGGACTGAATGCCTAAAACAGTTCCTCTCTGTTTTGAGCTTAAAAGTAACACAAATGGGAAGTTTTTTGAATTTAAACATCTATATTAAAATAATTTGAAGCAAGTTTACATTTCTAAAATAAATTTCTCATAATTATCCATATAATCTGTTACCAGGATGTGCTAGAATGTTTTTTAAGAGTCATAATGATAAGGTGTATCTTATGTAAGAAATTTAGAGAGTGAGGGAAAGATTTGACTAGCAAAGTAAGGCATAGCATATTTATGGAAACTCTCAAACAAAAATTGGAAAAATGATGGAGAAAATTTGGGCGAGTATGAAAGGTCAGTGAAGCAAATGTGACATTTGTGTGAGAATTAACTGTCACATAGAGGATAATATGCTTTTGAATATTAATTTCAGGTGTAGGTCAGAGGCAGAATATTCCATGACAGAGGACATCTGTTCTGAATATACCTGTTGGCAGCTTCATTTCACTAGAAATAAAATGTAAAACATGCTTGTGACTTGGTGATGGTTTTACCTCTTAGAAAGTTAAGGAAGTTTTGAAAATCTTGAAGAAAATGATCTGTCATCATAGAACTCATAATGGCAAAGGGCAGACCACTGAGCAGTCATACATGGGATTATGAATTAGGAAACCTAGTTCAGAGTGTTGATAGAGGAATGGAACAGGAGGTTCCAATAATAACTTTTTTTTTTTTTTAACACAACCTAATATTTTCCAGGGAAAATAAAAAGGGAAGCACCTGCAGTTGAAAAACCCATCATGATGACTCTAGAATTTCTCTGATCTTAGACTTTAAAAAAGATTATCTATAAAAGTTGTGAGTGGCAGCTTATATGATGAGAGATCTGAAAGAGGGACCAGCACTTTTAAGAAAAATGAGAGGATAGCAGAAGTCCAGATGGCATTAAAGGTTGGAGAAAATGCCAGGGATATCTGAGAAAAGATACATTGCCAGAGCAAGAAAAATTAGGCAAGTTATTTAGGGAAGTCAGTATAATATTGACGACTGAAAGAAGCCTTTCTTTTTTTCTGTCAAGATTTTTCTTGTTAAAGAAATTAGGGATGGAACCACTGTACGATCTGGTTATCTCACTCCTGGATATTTTCCCAGAAGAGCTAGAATCAGTATATTACAGAGGCACAACTACATCAATGTTTGTAGCAGCTCAATTTATGATAGCTAAACTATGGAATCAACCCAGATGCCCCTCACTAGATGGATGGATCAAAAACTGTTCATATATACACACATACATACAATGGAGTTCTACTCTGCTATTAGAATGATATGACTTTTGCAGCTAAATAGATGGAAATGGAAAAAATCATGCTCAGAGAAACATCCCAAACACAGAGACGTAAGGGCTGAATGTTTTCTCTCATGTTTAGAAGCTAGAGTAAAACCTAAGATAGTATGAAAGTTAGCTAAGTTTAATTAATAAACCCATGAAAGATGAAATATCACATAAGCTGGGGGAACCATAGCTATGAAGGTGGGGGGAAAAAAGAGGGAGGGAGAAAGGAAGTTATCAATATGGTTGGTTATACTCGACTCCTATGAGTCAGGCAGGTATATAAACCCAGAAATTTCAATCATTAATATTCATGTGTATGCATATTTCTATCTTTATTATGGGAGAATTACAGAGGAGACATGAGATCGGGGAATGGGTGAAAGGGGGAAGATCCTGGACAAGGATCAGGCTTAACTTACTTTGTCAATACCTGCGTATGCATGGATATGTAATAGTGATTCCGTCCAATGTATAAGACTATGTTGAACCAATTAAAAAAAAGATTTTTCTTGTCAGGAAAGAACATGTGGTTAAGAGAAAAGTGAAGTCTAAGAGAAGCCATAGAGAATATCTTGCTATTTTAAGTGAGTCTGTTGCTAGGTTTAGGCAGACTACATGCCGGATTATTGATCTGTGGTCATGGAGCCAGTTTGTAATCTTGTGAGGATCATACAAGGTAGAAGAGAGTCTAGATGACTCTATTGATAGATGAGTGATATTTTTTTAAAAGGTAGTTTCTTGATGTGATATTGGAAGTTGGAAAACATATAGAAAAATTTAGTGAATTGGGTGTGATATGGTATTTAGAAAAGGATTGCTGATGAAGGGCAACTGCATTAGTTCACTAAGATAAATCATTTTGAAAACAACTCCATTTTCATCTCATGGTGTTACGAGGTTGGGCGATAAGGAGAATATCATAGATATTATTATTATATGTTAATAGGACATTTGATGGTTCTCAATAGCTTTGTAGGCAATAATGACAATTTGCATTTGCAATGTATTAAAGAGGTAGTTAAAGGCAGTGATCATATTTATTCATTTATATTACAGGTTTGGGGGCTTTTCAAAAACTAAATTGACAAATTATAATTGTATGTTTTGGGGTACAGAGATATGTAACATGTATACAGTGGAATGATTAAATCAAGTTAATTAACATATCCTTCAACTCACTTATGTATCTTTTTTTGAACTTTTGAGGTTTATTATTATCTTAGTAATTTTGAAATAACACAATATATTTTTTAATTAATTTTTTTAAAAGAGAGAAGGACAGTGAGAGACAGAGAGACAGAATCAATTTTTATTGAGTTTTTCACTTGGCTTTTGTTGCTCTGACACTCAGTTGTGTACGGGGGTACTGGGGTTTGAACCTGTGTACTTGCGCATGCCAGGCAAGTGGTGTAACCACTGAGCCACTGCTCCAGCCCCTACACTTTTTATTTTTAAGGGAGAGTGAGAGAGAGAGAAAAGAGAATCAATTCTAGTTTTTCATTTGGCCTTTGTTTTTCTGACACCTAGTAGTGTATGTGATGCTGGGGTTTGAACATGGGTCTTTATGCAAGCCAGGCAAGCGCTCCAACTGCTAAGTAATCCCTCCAGCCCCTACAGTACACTCTTATTAACTATAGTCATCCTGTGTAATATATGTCAAAAAATTATTCCCCGTCTCTAACCAAAACTTCTGTCCTTTGACCATTATCTCCCCATTCCCTTCACCTGCTAGTATCTTGCTTTCACCATTGTATTCACTATGGACTTTTTGTATGGGAAACACACAGAGTATAGTGTTTGTTGAATGTAAGAGCTCAGCAATGCCAGTATGAATACTAGCACATGAACTTGTAAGCTTATTTTAATAGTTGTGCAAAACATTAAAAGGGCAATTAAAAATTTAATGGCAGAAGGAAGGGGATGCCCCTACGTTATACTATAGGGCTTTGTCTATTTGTATTCACTATTGTTCAACACTTAGTTTAAGTTTACACTGTGCTGGTATTGTAGATGTGCACCACTGTGCCCTGTTTTTCTTACTAGTTTTTAGAATACTAACAATTGTTCTTTTTTTCATTTGTCTTTTTTTTAATTTTTAAGAGAGAAGGACAATGATAGAGAAAGAGAAATCAATTTTATTTAGTTTTTCATGTGGCTTGAGAGAGAAAGAAATCAGTTTTTAGTTTTTCATGTGACTTTCATTGCTCCAATGCTTTGTTGTATATGTGGTGCTGGGGTTCATACCTGTATCCTCACACATGCCAAGCAAGGCTAGTGCTGTAACTGCTGAGCCACCACTCCAGCCCCTTCTCTTGTCTTATGAAGTTGAAATGTAATAAAATATTTTGCTCAGTGTTGTTGTTAAAATGAACCTATCAGAAAGTAAAGATTCCTAGTAAGCTGGTCGTTGGTAGTGCATACCTGCATATTGCAACTATGGGGGAGGCTGAGGCAGGAGGATCTCACATTTCAAGGCCAGCCTGGTGAGACCCTGTATCAAAATAAAATAAAACGGGGTAGAGATATATCTTGGTGGTAGAAGGCTTGTCAGACAAGTATGTGCAGGGTCCTGGGTTCAATATCCAGTTTGGCCAAAGGAAAAAAAATTTTTTTCTAGAGTGACCCAAGAGTATGTGAAACATTAGCATTATTTCTTTTCTTTTTAAGAGAGAGAAAATCAATTTTATTTAGTTTTTCATGTGGCTTTTGTTGCTCTGTCACTTTGTTGTATATGTGGTGCTGGGGTTTGAACCTGTGTCCTTACGCATGCCAGACAAGCACCATAACAACTGAGCTATTGCTCCAGCCCCAAGAATTCTTCTGTCTCTTTTCATTTTCTTTAAATAAATATAAATGGGAATGGCTGTTATTTTCTCATTGGAATCAAAGGTCAAATCTTTATCAGTTGTCCTCCATTATGACTAAGGAAATTTGGATTTACAAAATATATTGAAATATCTGCAAGCTGTGATCTTTGGTTCGGTTAATTTTTCACTATTGGTCTTAGAGAGTTGTACAATTGAAATGTATTTTATTATGTGTTGCAAGCAGGGTTCTGATGCATTTTTGGAAAATTAATAGCAAGTAGGACCTAGAGAGGAAAGTAAAAATGATGGCTCCCTTGGCCTCCAGATATAATTTCCTATGTATAAGAAAACTTGGAATAGAGAAGCAGTTTAAACACACCATGAAGGAAACACACCATGAAGGAATAGTTGATCAGATCCAGAATGTGGGCTATTGGACAGGGAAATTTGCCTGGGTTCCTTAGAAATTCTTTATTATGAAAAGGAAAGATGATAGGAGGTCTGTTCTAGATTAAGAGAATGATCACATGGTGTTATCCACCTGTAATTCCAGTAGCTCGGGAGCCTGAGATGGGAAGATCACTAGTTCAAAGCTGAGTGATTTAGTGAGGCCTTAAGCAACTTAGTGAGACCCTGTCTCAAAATAAAACGCAATCCCCATCAGGATACCTATGGCATTTTTCAGAGATATAGATAAAGCAATTCTCAAGTTCATATGGAACAACAGGAGACCCAGAATAGCCAAAACACTACTCTATAGAAAAGAAGAAATAGGGGGCATCTCAATCCCTGACCTGAAATTATATTACAGAGCTGTAGTAGCAAAAACAGCATGGTATTGGTATCAAAACAGAACCGAAGACCAGTGGAACCGAATAGAAGATCCTGAGACAAACCCCCATATCTTTAACTATTTGATATTTGATAAAGGGGGCAA
>PVKS010038415.1:0-17932 GCA_004027875.1 Aplodontia rufa
AAATGGTGCTTGACAAACTGGACAGCAACATGCAGACAACTGAAAGCAGATACTTATCTCTACCCTGCACAAAATTCAAGTTGAAATGGATCAAAGAATTAGAAATTAAACCAGAAACTATACAATTGCGAGAAGAAAACATAGGATCAACATTCCGTGACATCGGTGTAGGCACCTCCTTCCTTAACAAGACTCCCATAGCACAGAAATTAAAGCCAAGAATAAATGAGTGGGACACCATTAAACTAAAAAGCTTCTGTACAGCTAAAGAAGTAGTCAAGATTGTCAAGAGGGAACCTACAGAATGGGAAAAAATCTTTGCCTGCTATGCGACTGATAGGGGACTATTAGCTAGAATATACAAAGAACTCAAAAAACTGAACACCAAAACTACAAACAGTCCAATAAATAATCGGGCTAGGGAACTAAACAGAAACTTCTCAATGGAAGAAGCCCAAAAAGCCAACAAATATATGAGAAATGCTCTACATCACTAGCAATCAGAGAAATGCAAATCAAAACTTCACTAAGATTCTACCTTACTCCAAACAGAGTTGCAAAAATGAAGAATACAAATAATAACAGATGCGGGAGGGGTTGTGGGTAAAAAGGAACACTATCACACTGTTTGATACAGACACTCTGGAAAACAATATGTAGACTCCTCAAAAAACTAGGGTTAGAACCACCTTACGATCCAGTTATCCCACTCCTGGGTATTTTCTCAAAAGAGCTAGAATTGGCACTTTGTGTAGACACAGCTACATCAATGTTTATAGCAGCTCAATTTACAGTAGCTGCAATGTTGAACCAACCAAGATGCCCCTCACTGGATGAGTGGATTCTGTAAGATGTATGTCTTTTCTGTCAAACTTAAAAGATTACGATGTAAACCTACTACCTCCATTTTAGATCCTCCTCCCCCTTTGAAGCTAGTAACTCCCTCACCTGTGGACACCCACCTGTGTCCGCCCATCTCTTTCCAAGGACCCCTTCCGGTACCCAGCCATCCTCTTCCAGTGAACTCTGAATCACTATGACCCTTGCCATGTGTGTGGCGACCCCCAACCCCCATTCTCTCCCAGTCACTGCCTACTCCCTCTTGCACTTGCCTCCACCTAATCACAGCCAATTGCACAGACTGTGCACCTGAGCTCCTCCAATTAGGGCGAAGGGCAGTATTGCATCAGGTTGGAATTGAAAACCCCTCACTTCCTTGCTAGGTGCGCATTTTTCTTTTGCCCTTTGGCTGAAGTAAAATTTCTACCTTGCTCACCCACACTTGACCATGTGTTTGATTTCATTTATAACAATTCCAAAACTGGGGTATACAATGGAATTCGACTCTGCTACTAGAGAGAATGATATCATGGTGTTTGCAGCTAAATGGATGCAAATGGAAAAAAATTATGCTAAGTGAAATATTCCAAACTCAGAGACTTAAGGACTGAATGTTTTCTTTCATATGTGGAAGCTAGAGTATAATCTAAGACAGGATGAAAGTTAGCTAAGCCTAAATAACAATCTCAACATAGGTGAAATTTCACATAAGATGGGGGAACCATAACTATGAAGGTGGGGGGGAGAAGGGATGGAAGCAAGGAGGGGAGAAAGAGATTAGGGGAGGGGTTATCAATGCAACTAGGAGCGCCCGACTCCCATGAGAAGTCTAACTATACACAGGGAGGCAGAGAAACTCAGGAATTTCAAAATTAATACACATGTATATGTTTATTTCTATCTATAACATGGAGGTAATGCAGAGAAGACATGATAGCAGGGAGTGGACAAAGTGGGGAGATCCTGGACTAGGATCAGACTTACTTTATCAATATTCTTGTATGCATGATTATGTAACGATTCCCTCCCATATGTAAGACTATGTCAAACACACACAAAAACAAAAGAAAGAAAAGAAAAGAAAGAAAGAGAGAGAGATTGAGAGAGAAAAGAAATATGGCCTTAAAATACAAGATGTTGACCATGGTCTATAAGCTTCTGAATGATTTGGTCCTTCATACCTTACCTCTCAGCATGCTTATACTTAAACTAAAGGAATTTTTCAAAGAATTGCTCAACTCTGTGTTATCTTAGGACTTTGTACATTCTATTCTTTCTACCTATAACACTCTTCCTCCTTATTTTCACCTAGTTTAATTCTATTTCTCTTTAAGTTTAAGTGTAAATACCACTTCTTCAGGAAAGCTGACGCTGTGGCAGATCAGGCCCCAAGTTAAAAGCCCCAGCACACATGTTTTCAAAGGATGGTGTGGGACTTTTTCAGACAGTCTATAAAATCAAAATTATTTTCACAATTCTACTAAGGCATTATTTGCTTTTTCTCTCTTTTTCTCACTACTGTACATGGAGTTTTCCAAAATTTCCAAATCACATGATGTCACAATAGACTGAGTATAAGGGCATACATGAGAATCAAACTATATTCTATGAGAGACACTTGGAAAAATATAAAACTATGCCACTTTCTCATTATTTTTTTCTTGTTTTAGAAAATAGGTTTTTGATTTTTTTTATTTTATTAAATGAATGATAATTATACATAATTATGGGGTTCAGTAAGATATTTTGATACAAACAGTTACTAATGATCAAATCAGGGTGATTATTATATCTGTCACCATTTATCATTTCTTTGTGAAGAGACCATTCTCTTCTATTTTGGAATATACATTACTTTAACTACAGCTACTGTGCAATAGAACTAGAACTGACTTCTCCTATCTAACTGCAACTTTGTTGATCAATATCTCTGTATTCCTCCTTCATACCTCCCCCCAGACTCTCTCCACTTCTATGAGTTCAACTTCTCTCTCTCCATGCTGGGAATCAAACCCAGAGTGGGCTGGGGGCTGGTGGGGGTGGGGAGAGCAAAAGAGATAGAGATAGAGAGAGAGAGAGAGAGAATCAATTTTATTTATTTTTTTCATCTGTTTTTTTTTCAACACTTAGTTGTGTATGTGGTACTATGGATTGGATCTGGGTCCTCATGCATGCCAAGCAAGTACTCTACCACTGAGCCACCACTGCAGTCCCTGGAATTTCCTGTGTTTTTAATGGCTGAATGTGTGTACATAGATGTTCCTGGACTTAAAGTAGGGTTATGTCTCAATAAAACCATCAAAGCTGAAAATATCATAAATTAGATGTACATTTAGTACATCTAGCTTTCTGAATGTCACAGCTTAGCAACATAATATACTGTACAGTAGCTGTTGTTTACCCTCATGACTGAGTGGCTGACAGGGAGCTGAGGCTCTCTGCTGTTGCTCAGCTGAGTGAGAAAGTATGGTATCATATATTACTAATATGGAAAAGATCAAAATCCAAAATTTTGATCTTCCAAAATTTGAAGTACAGCTTTTTCTGGATGCATATTGCTTTCACACCATCATAAAGAAAAAAAATCCTTAAGTCAAACCATCACTGTATCAGGGATCATCAGTATACACATTATTTTTAATACATTCTTCCATTGATGGATGAAAACAGTGTTTTTAACTAAAAATTCATTATTTAGGATAACTGGTAGTGGATTTAGTATTCATTTAACATGAATCAGTAAATAGGTATTTTTAATTTTTCAGTTTTAATTTCTGATATGATTAAATACTGATAGAACCCACCTAAATAAAAACTCCTTCGTAATTTTCAATAATTTTTAAATGCAAAGGGGTACTAATGACAAAAAAGTTTGAGAACCTCTGCTCTAACTATATACTTCATCAAAATAACTGTCATGCTATAAAGTATTTAACAAATTATTTTTAGTTATTTATTTATGCTTCCCCACTAAATCATAAGGTCCTTAGAGAAAAGAATCTAGAATCCCAAATGTAACCAAGTGTCTAATGTATAAAAGACTATTTATTAGGGTTTCTCTCATTCAGAATCTACCATATTTAATGTTTTTGGATGACCATATAAATATTCCACTTTATTCATTGATATTATTTATTTCATTTAATTAATTACCTTTTCCGAAATGCTGGGTTGCTCTCTCCCTTTTCCTCTGTAACATTACCTAATTTTGTGTCATCAGGAACTTTCTCCTTGGTGCCCATGTTGTTTTTATATTTCTGAGAAGAACCATATTTCAGCTTGCCATCAACATGTGATGAGTCATTGATACCTACTATTCCTAAATTTAAATAATCACGTTCATATTTATAAGAGGGACACTGGAATTTTTGTGTAGGTGAAATATAATTTGTGTCTTCATTTGTGATTTTTAAATTTGATGTTAAGATTTCTGGACTCTTTTCCTGACCTACAAAAAAGGAATACATTAATTATTATATATTCTTCATGAAAACACATTTTAAAATAATAATGAAAATTTAAATAATTTTTAATAGTTTACTAGCTAAATATGAAAGTCAAGAAAAGTATTAATATAATACTATAATACCATATATGGTTTTGAAATACAGGTGATTTTTTTCTGAAGGCAACTCAGAAATTACTTCAGAATTATTAAGATTAAATTCAAAACTTACATAGAACCTGTATTATAAAATAGGATTAAATTTTGATGATAAACGTAACCATAATTTCAATATTTACTTTAGCTACTACAAATGGCATATTTATATAAGTAATTAAGAAAATGTAAAATTTTATATAAATAACTTACACATAGAAATATAATGGTCTAACATATAAAAAGTTAGTAAATTTGATTCAGTATTAAAATATATGTCACAATGCTTTTAACTTTGTAATCCTGCTTCTGAAATCAAGATGAAGGAATATCAGAATGACACTTTTAAACATTTTTTAAAGAGTTTTTTTCAAGAATCTGGAAAGTTTAAAGGGAGTTCAGAAGTCTTAGCAGGGCTTAAATTTGCTTTACCATTTACTTCTATATATTGCAGTACATACATGCTAATATTATTTGATACATCAAGATATACATATATGTATTTATAGATAAAACATTTAAATTATAAATTTAATTTTAAAATGTTTATTCATAAAATTACCAATTTAAAAATTAAATTTTTACCAATAACATCGTATTAGAGAAAATATGTTTAAGCATTCTTTGAGATTTATAAAAATAGTCTCAACATATGTAATTTTCTATATATTGTTCTTTCACTTAGGGATCTGTCTCCAAAAGGATCTTACCAATTTAGTAAAGAGCAAGGCAAAAATGAATAACAGGGACAGGAGTTTTAAAGATTAAAGAGAAACAAACATTTACTGAACAACAGTCATAACAAGTATGTGATAGTGTGTTGTGTACAATGTGTACATATATGTATGTATTATGAAGAAGGTAAATGTGTTAGGTCACAAGCTTTGGTGAGCATTATTTTGAATAATAGAAGTCTCTTTCATTTTATTCTATTAAAATACAGGAATTAATAATTTCATGTGTTACTAGATTTTTTTATATTGACATTAACTGCATGCATTTGGTTTCCCAACAAATATATGATAACTTACTTAATAGTTCATGACTTTCTATTTCCTCCTCTAAATCCTGAGTATCTGGAATTTCTGAAATCAATGGAGCAGGAGGGAGAAACCACTCCAGTGACTGTTCATTGTCTGGATAGCTATATAAAAGATAAAAGTGTGAATACATGGTAAAAAGATCTAACATCAGAAATAATGGATTTATTAAACATTACTCAGTTTCTATCACCACTTTGATTTATCCCTATACAGCACTGTTCTTAACCTTTCCCCCCCTGTATGTCATAGGATTAATGATACTGTATGTAAGATACACTACCTAAATAGAAATGGCTATAGCTATACTTCATTTTCTAATTCAAATGCCAGTGACCAAAATTTTAAATCTATTCCAGTATTTTTTTTAAAAAAGCACTGACTCTCAAACTTGAACTATTACACTCTCACTTATTGGAGACTAATCACATAAGCATCCTCTGTTTGGCATCTTCCTTTTTATTTAAATTGCATTTTATTTTCACAGTTAGAATTCTTTATTTTTTATATAAAGAGAGAGGGACAGCGAGAGAGACGGAGACAGAGAGAATCAATTTTTTATTTAGTTTTTCACAAGGCCTTTGTTGCTGTGACACTCAGTTGAGTACATGGATGCTGGGGTTTGAATCCACACGCTCACACATGCTGAGCAAGTGCCGCAATCATCGAGCCACCGATCCAGCCGCATATCTTCCTTTTAATGCTTCTCAAATTCATTTTTTAATTTCCACTGTCACTATTGTAATCAAGATTCTAATCAACTTACATCTGATTGAGAACAACACTGTCTTAATTGAATTCACTGCCTCCAGGTTTTCTCTCTAAAATATTTTACACATTCTTATATTAATTTGAAATCATCTTCATCATATTACTCCATTAAAAATTCTTCATTGGCTTTCATATAATGCCAAACTTCCCAAGGGGCTTGGACCACCTTATAGGTTTAATTCTACACATATTTTAGTCTAGGCTAATCTGAACCACTTGCTGTATACTGGTTATGGTTTGGATAAGTGTCCTCCAAAGGCCCACGTGTTAAAAGGTTTGCTTACCAGCCTGTAGCACTATTGGGAAGTGGTGGAATACTTAAACAGTAGAGCCCAATGGGAGGAAGTTAGCTCATCAGAGGCATGTCCTTTAAGGAGATATTGTTACTCTGACTCCTTCATCTCTTTTTTGACTCCTTGCTACCATGAGGTGATGGCTTCCTCCACCATATGCTCCCACAATGATATGCTCCTCACCACAGGCCCAAAAGCAACAGGCCAACTGACCATGGATCAAACTCCTCAAAACTAATTAGACATTTGCTTTATTTAAGTTATTTAAGTATTTTGTCACAGTGATAGAGAACTAATACAACACCAAATAGATAATACATTCTGTGCTTCCTTATCTTTATTCAAACATACGTCCTTTACTGGTGCCCACCTGTAATCCCAGAAACTCAGAAGGCTGAGGCAAGAAGATTCCAAGTTTGAGACCAGTCTCAGCAACTGAGCAAGATCCCATCTCAAAAATAAAGTTAAAAAAGACTGGGAATATAGCTCAATAGTAAAGCACCCCTGGGTTCAATCTTTAGTAAAAAATAACAACAAAAAACAACTCTTCACTCTGTGCCCAGCTTCACCCCTATACCCAGCTATAGAAATTCTACTATTTTATTTATTCATTCATTCATTCAAGAACTATTTACTGAATAGCACATGCCAGGTGCTTTTCTAGGCACTAAAGTTTGTACTTAAAGACCAGTTCAATCAAATCCTACCTTTTCCAAGAAATTTCCATAGGTTCTCAAAGATTTTCTCCTCTTTTGTGTAGACTGAATCTACATTGTTTCTTATAGTTCTCACCGTATTGTATGTATGAGTATACAGACAGATAATGGAAAAACAGAAATACCTAGATAGTCAGATACTGCCTCTACGTTGTAAACATTTATATAAGTAGAACTGAACAGTTTTGAGCATAAATGGGTGTTGAATTTTATCAATGGCCTTTTCCACATCAATTGAGACAATCATTTTTTTATCTTTAATTCTAAGTGATGAATTATATTTATTGATATGCGTGGGCTGAAATATCCTTGCATTTGTGGAATGAAGCCCACTTGAGCATGATTGATTATCTTTTTGATGTGCTTTTGGATGCAGTTTGCTAGGATTTTATTAAGAATTTTTGCATCTATGTTTATTAAGAAAATTGGTCTATAGTTTTCTTGATGTGTCTTTGTTGGGTTTTGGTATCAGGGTTATATTTGCCTTATACAAAGTATTTGGGAAGATTGCAAGTTCAAAGCCTGCCTCAGCAACTTGGTTAGACCGGCCTCAAAATAAAAAATAAAAAGGGCTGGGGATGTGGTTAAACACCTCTGGGTTGAATCCCCAGTACCACACACACACACACACACAAAAGAAGTGTCCAATTCTGGATCATTATTTATACAGTCAGACTATTTATTAATGACCTTTCCATATGTGTGTTTAATCTCATTTAGATTTTAACTTTTGGAAGTGAGTTGGTTTCTTTTTATATCCCTTTCAGCATTCAATCAATATTTGAATTAATATTAAATTTGAATTAATATTAGGATGATTGAAAGAATAAATGAAGCAATAAATGTTTCATTAAAACAGGTTAATACATGGGGCTGGAGTGGTGGTTCAGTGGTTTCTGTGCTTGCCTGGCATGTGCAAGGATGTGGGTTCAAACCCCAGCACCACGTAAACAACGAAGTGTAGGGTCAACAAAGGCTACATGAAAAGCTAAATAAAATTGATTCTCTCTGTCTCTCAATGTCCCTCTCTCCTAAAAAAAAAACAGGTTAATATAAAAAATATACACAAAATTCAGAATTGAGAGCAATCCAGATGCTCACATCTTTATTTTCATCCCTACTTCATGACTATGCTGAATATGCTAGTCACATTTGGGCTTTGGCACAATGCCCATTGCTTTAAGGTTTCTTCTCCTCAGTCACTCTTTGGTCATTATTTCCAGTCTTTACCTTGGCCAAAAATAACTTGTTAAACCAGAAATGCAAATAAATGAAAATAAAACTGGCAAGAATCTATTCTATTTTAAAAATTACAACATTTAAAATGTTAAATTTCACTTACCCTTGTATCTGAAATTCATGTTTTCTAAATATATAACTGAAACATCATTCTGTTGATCCTTCATGTTTATTTGCATATTTGTCAGAGAGAAAATTAAAACTCCCTAAAATTTTTTAAAACTCTAAAATAATATATTATCAGTCTTTGAGGCAAACTTACTTTTTGACTTCATCAGGGTTTTCAAAAAAACTATCCACAGAAAACAGGGAGTTATTTGATTTCAGCATTGTTGAAAACTGGACTTGGTCATAAATCTACAAGATACAGAAAAGGTAGCTTATATCATATTACAAAGATGTAGAAAATATTTCTGGATAAGTAAACTAGAATCATTAGTTTCTAAGAATGTTTTGTAAAATTTAATCACAGATGAGTCTTCCATTTTCATCTGTGACTTTCAAAGCATCTCTGTTCTCCATACAGTCATGTATTTTCACATTTGCACCCCTCTTTTCATGCTGCACCAATGCTTAGAATATTTCCTTCCATTTTCCACCTGGCAAATTCTTGCCATTTCTTCAAAATATAAGTCAAATGTCATTTCTTCTTCAGAAACTTCTCTGAATTTGTCCTCTTCACTAACACAGAATTAACTGCTCCTTTGGGCTCTTAATGCTTTGTTCATACTATTATTTTTGAGTTCAGATATTTTGAATGTATGTACCTCTAACAATATAACTATGTGCATATGCAGGAATTTGTTTCAAAATAACTGGGGAATGGTTGAAGAATACTGATGAAACAATATTGGTTCTAAGTTGGTAACTGCCAAAACTATGTTAACAAGTATGTTAACATAGTATGGGCACACATTACTTTTTTCAAAAATAATTTTAATATTCAGAGACGGTATCTAAATGTAACGGTTAAAAATGTCATCGGGAATATAACAAAAATGTAGTGCTGAATAAAGATTTGAACGTGACAGGTGTCCACAGCACCATTTCTACAAGCATACATTGCTCTTTTCGCATGCCAATTACTTCCCACTGCACACTAACACTACATTCTGATTGTTTTCTAAATTCTAAAACATGATAGAACATTCTACAAGTCAAAACATGCAATCATATGCACAAATCATAAACATGAATTATATATTTCACTTCCTCTGTGATGGTTAATACATTGCAAATTTGTCCTCAGGATAGAAATTAAAAACAAAGAAACTATAAGAGTATTATTTTGTGGAGAAATTCTCATTACCAAGTTAGAGATGTCTCTTCAACTCTTGAGAATTCTCTGATTTGGAAAAAAAGACACAAGTAGGACTGACTTGGGGGAAAAAGGAATATTTCCATGTGCATCTCTTGAGAAATGCTACTGATAAGAGGGTTAAATCTGCAAATACTTGAAGACTTTTCTTACTGATCTAGAATGTTGTGGGTTTTTTTCACTGTTTCAGTTACTGGGTTTTCCCTCCTCCCACATGTATAATTGGCCTCTTTTATTTTTCCCAATTTAGTAATTACTCAGTCACCAACAGAAAGAAATATTAAAAAATGAAACAAATTAGTGTGATTTTATAAATGTCTCAAACAATTCGACTATATGAAAAATAGGTGAAGAGGGAAAAGGGAATCATTCAAAAACATGTTAAGAGTTTGTTAACATTTTTAGGAAAACAATTTCAAAACTTGAAAACAATTATCCTAAAAAGTATAGATTAAAAATACTAGTCATTTTTTATACTGTCCAAAAAGTAACAAATGCTTCTTAACGAGCTTTAGAACTGGATGTTTTTAATCAACACGTCTTGAAAACTAAAAGTCGAGACCACTTTTATATGGCTTTGTTACCTCAGAATTTAAATAGGAAATCTTAAGGCTGACATTTATATGCTTGAATTTCTTATTCTAAAAGAATCTGCAAATAAGACAATAAAACTACAAATTAAAGCTATTATGAGCTAGGCACAGTGGCACACCTGTAATCCCAGTAACTGGGGAGGCTGAGGCAGGAAGTTCACAAGTTCAAAGCCAGCATTGTAAGGAAAGAGATGAATGAAGGAAAGACAGAGGAGAGGTGACAGGGAAACGTTAGAGGGAAAGGAAATGGCACAAGAGGATAAAGGAGTGTGGGGGGCTAAAGTGGGCTTTAAAATGAATGGAGGTATTGAATTTGGTTAAGATTCTCCTGCCAGGGGCTGGAGCGGTGGCTTGGTGGTTACGGCGCTTGCTCGGCATGCGCAAGTACACGGGTTCAAACCCCAGCAACCCACGTACACAACTAAGTGTCAGAGCAACGAAAGCCATGTGAAAAACTCAATAAAAATTTAAAAAAAAAAAAATGATGCTCCTGCCAAGAATAGGAGCTGGGAGACTGGAGTGGTGGCTCAGCAGTTACGGCACTTGCCTAGCAAGCACGAGGATGCGGGTTCATACCCCAGCACCATGTACACAACTAAGTGTAGGAGCAATGAAGGCCACGTGAAAAACTAAATAAAAATTGATTCTCACTTGCTCTCTCTCACTGTTCCTCTCTTAAAAAGAAAAAGGGAATTGGTCATCCACACGAGTGGGGCCTTCCAAATGGAAGGTTCTGGCCTAGGGTTTTAGTCTGGGGTGCTAGGATCCCATTTTCCAAGGTCCCCACTTTCTATCCGCCTACAGATGATCTATCTCCTGCCTCAATTCCCTTCTGAAAAGGTCCTTGATTGCTGCCGGGAGAAGGATGACGGTTCTGGCTTCTTCTAAGCTGACAATGGGGCACTGACTGTGGCAGTCAGGGAAACTCTTCAAAGTTTCTATCTAAGGGTCCTTGGTAGAAGTTGGGAGGCAACTGCATGGAGGGTCATATTTCCATGACCACCTGGTGCTTAATGGACGTTAGGCATCTCATGCATCTGGGCAGTCCAGAAGTCCATGATGGTGGCAGGTGCCAGGTGTCTGGACATGGTGTACACAGGGTAGGGATCATGCTAGAACAATGAATAATGCAACAAAACATTGTTTTCTGTAAGCTATGAGTACAAAACAATCAGTGTTACCAGCCAGCTTTGGAAGACCATGAAGACAGTAACTTATTAAAGCTTAGGGGGTGGTCTGACATATTATTTGTTAGTGAGAGGAGGACATTCATGGCTTTAGAAACATTAGTATTATTGCTAGAAACGCATTTAATTTTTATAGTGGCACATGTGTCCCTTTGAGGTGGGAAATACCATCTGATTTCCACAGGTTTCTCCTGCATAAACCTGTGTTACTGTTAAGCTGCTGCTCTGCTTTCTCTTTCTTTCCTTCATTCACCTCTTTCCTTACAAGCATAAGTAACTAAGTGAGGCCCTAAGAAACTTAGCTAGACCCTGTGTCAAAATAAAATAATAAAAATAAAAAGGGGTGGGGATGTGGCTCTGTGATTAAGTGCCCCTTGAGTCAATTCCTGGTACAAACAACAATAACAATTGGGGGTTATGTTACCTAAACTATACAAAAGAAACCTCTCACACAAGCAGCAAATATTGTCAAAAGAACACATGATTCCTAGTTCTAGAATAAGAGAAAATAACATGTTTGGGTTCAGAATAAAAACATTACATATATATTTCAGCTCTGATGCACATCTATTTAAAAAAAAACACTCCTAAAATTCCCCACTCCTTATCCTACATTTTTATTCACAGCACTAATAGACAACACATTATATGTTTAGTTGTCCATTACCTTTCTCCTACAAGACAAGCAGGAACTTTTTGTACACTGATGTGTTTCAGTAACTTAGAGTACAGCCTGGTACATAGTGCATGACTCATAAAAATTATTGTGAAGAAATACATTTACAGTGGTCAGTTCATAAAGTAATTTTAAATAAAAGTAACAACTGTGAAAATTTTATCCCACAAACATTTAATGTTCAGTTTTTAAATTAATTTCTTCTAATTCACCATTCATGTTAATCATATCATGAAGGCTCTAAAAGATGATGAATTTGGTACTTTCAATATGTGAACAAATCTTTTAAAAACTAGGCCCTAACACATCTATTACTCTAGTACTCCAAAGGCTAAAACAGGAGGATGGTTCCATTCAATGCAAGCCTTGCCAATTTAACAAGAAAGACCCTGTCTCAAAATAAAAAAAATAAAAAGAACTGAGAATGTAACTCAGTGGTAGGGCACCCGTGAGTTCAATCCCCAGGAAAAAGAAAAGAGGAAGAGGAGGAACAGGAGGAGGAAGGACCCTATTACATTTCTGTATGAATTCATGATGTAAGAATTAATTAGGGGCTGGAGAGGGGCTCCACGGTATAGCGCTTGTCTGGCCTGTGCGAGGACCAGGTTCCAGCCCAGCATCACATACGCAGCTAAGTGTTGGAAAAACAAAAGCCAGATGAAAAAATGAGATTAACTCTTTCTCTCGAGAAAAAGAATTAAAGTCCTAAAAAGAAGTTTGGATTCTGATACTAACTGGTTTTTTTTAGTATAAAATTTGTTGCCTGTAGAAATGAGTCACGCTGTTTCTAATTATATTGATGACAATATAGTCTTTTAATCTTTCATAGTCCTGATTTAGTTATAAAAATTTCAGATCTATTATTCTTTACATTTTTTTTTTAAAGAGAGTGGGTCAGTGAGAGAAAGAAAGGATCCGTTTTATTTAGTTTTTCACGTGGATTTCGTTGCTCCTAGACTTCGTTGCGTACTCGGAGCTGGGATCCGAACTGCGCCGGAAACGCAGAGCCACCGCTCTAGCCCCATTCTTTACCATTTTTAATGTTAAAAATATAACTTCAGAAGTGCGGAAACTCATATACAAATAAACTGATTTGCTAGAAATCGTTAGTGAAGAAACCGAGACCAACATTCTGCAACTTCTGGGAATTTGGCTAAGTCAGGGAATAAGAACCGGAACGAATTCCGGCAGACTCCAGGTCTCAGCCGGAGAAAGGCACTGCGGGCGCCCGAGACGGACTCCGCTTCCCGCGGCAGCCGGTGCGGCCCTAACCCCAGCCCGCCCGGGGACTCAGGCCCGCCAGCTCTCGCTCAGGAGGGACCCCCGGACACACACGCGAAGTGGGACCGCGAGCCCCCGGGTCAGAACACCACACGGCAGCCCTGTGGCGGCCGGGTCCCTCTCCAGTGCGAGCCCCGTCAGCCCCGCGCGTCGGGCCTCGCCGCCTCCTGACTGGAACGAGCTGAGGACTCTGGCGCCGGCCCAGGCGGGAACCTAGGAACCTGAGGACAGGGGCCCTCTGGCCAACGCCCTGTCGCGCCCCAGCGGCCCGGCCGGGAACCCCATCTCCCCGCCGGCGTCCCAGCAGGCGCCCACCTCGGCCGCGGGCGCCCGGGCTCCCAGCCTTCACCTCCCGGCAGGCAGTTCGAGGCGGAGCGCCGATCTCCAGCCCTCGCCCCCCGCGCCCGGGACCCCCAGCCCGCCCTAGCCGAGCTCCGAGCAATGGATCGCCAGGACTTCTCCTTCCCGCCGCTCCGTTTCTCTAGTAGTTTATGAGTGAGTCTGATTGTATCATCCGCAGGATACTGTGCCAATTCTCATTTTAAAAGCTTCTTAATTTTAGGTGTTAAGAGTCTAGCAAGTGATAGCTCTTCCCTAACACAGCCTAGTTTCTCCACCGCCCCACACACCTGCCTTTCTCAGGGAAGTTAGACCTCTGCTGTGGGACCTCCGTTCTCTTATTACCTAAAACGTGCTTTACATATATCATTTATGAAAAGACCACAATGATATCCATGAGTTCAATATTACCTTGACAAACATTTTAGAGATAAAATTAAATTTCAAACCTCTAAAATCAGGAACAAGACAAAGATGTCCATTCTCACCACCCCTATTCAATATAGTCCTTTAAACTAGTCAGAGCAATCAGACAAAGGAAGGTTAGTAAAGGGATACAAAAAGGAAAAGAAAAAGTCAACTTATCTCGTTTGCTGATGACATGATCCTATATCTAGAAGAACAAAAAAACTCCTTTGGAAGTCTTCTAGAGCTAATACATAAATTCAGCAAAGTAGAAGAATACAAGATCAACATTCATAAATCAATAGCTCTCCTACACTCCAATAGTGGTTCTGCTGACAAAGAAATCGGGGAAGCTATACCATTCTCACTAACATAAAAAAATACTTGGAAAGAAATCTAGCTAAGGATGTGAAAGGCTCTATAAGGAGAGCTATAGGAACTAAAGAAAGAAATTGAAGAAGACCTTAGAAGACAGAAAGACCTCTGTGCTCTTAGAGCAAAAGTAATATCAAAATAGTCATACTAACAAAAGTATTATACAGATTCAATGCAATTTCCATCAAAATACCAATGATGTTCTTCAAAGAACTCTAAAAAAGTCCTAAAATTCATTTGGAAGAAATTAAACACCCAGAATAGCAAAAACAATTTTGAACATGAGGAGTAATGACTGAGGCATCACAATACCTGATTCCAAATTATATACTAAAGCTATAGAAACAAAAACACCATGGTATTGTCAGCAAAGTGGACATTAAGGCCAATGGAACAGAACAGAAGACACAGGCAAACTCATACAGTTACAATTATCTGATTCTCGACAAACATTTCAAAAATATGTGTTGGAGAACAGACAATCTTTTAAACAAAAGATGCTGGGAAAACTGAATATCCATATGTAGAAGAATGACACTAGATCCCTATTCATCACTCTGTACAAAAGCCAAACTGAAGTGGATCAGAGACTTACAAAGTAGACCAGAAACTTTCAACTGCTAGATGAAAACATAGGGTCAACACTCCAACATATGACATAGGCATGACTTCCTTAACAAGATCCCTAAAGCTTAAGAAATAAAACCAAGAATCAACAAATGGGCTGACATCAGATCAAACCGCTTCTGCAAGGCAAAAGAAAAAATTAGGAATGTGAAGAGAGAATGGGAGAAAATCTTTGCTAGCTACTCCTCTGATGGGATTAATATCCAGAATATATAAGAAACAAAAAACTTGTCACAAACAACCAAATAACCCAATCAATAAATGAGCAAAAGACACTTCTTCAAAGAAGAAATATAAATGGCTAACAAACATGAAAAACATTCAACATCGTTAGCAGTCATGGAAATACAAATAAAAACTACATTGAGATTTCATCTTACCCCAGTCAGAATAGCATTTACCAAGAATACAAATAATAAATGCTGGTGAGGATGCGGGGAAAAAGTACTCTCATGAATTGTTAGTGGGACTGCAAATTAGTACAACCACTCTTGAAAACGATATGAAGATTAAAAATAAAACATCTAGGAATGGAACCACTGTACGATCCAGTTATTCTACTCCTCAGTATCTATCCAAAAGAACTAAAATCAGCATACTATAGTAATACAGTCACATCAATGTTTATAGAAATGCAATTCATAATAGCCAAGTTATGGAATCAGCCCAGGTACCCTTCAGTGGATGCGTGGATTAAGAAAATATGATTGATACACACACACACACACACACACACACACACACACACACACAGTGGAGTTTTACTCAGCCATAAGAACAATGAAATTATGGCATTTGCTGGCAAATGAATGGATACAGAGAACATCATGCTAAGTGAAATAATTCAGACTCTGAAAATTAAGTGTCAAATATTTTCTCTCATATGTGGAAGCTAGAACAAAGTAATAAGGGAAAACAGGGATGCAGGCAGGGGAAAGACTAGTGGAGTAGAAGAAGATTGAAAGAGAAGGTTGAGGGATGGAAAAAGAAAGGAAATGTGGACTGAATTTGACAAAATTACACTATGTGCATGTAGAATTACCACAGTAAATTCTACCTTTCTGTATATCTATAAAGCACCAATTAAAAATAAATAGATAAATAAATAGAAGGAAGACTAGTAGAGTAGAGAAAGGGGTGTAGGAGGAAGGAAAGGGGAGAGAAAGAGGAAGCACTGAGGATTAAAATGGAGTAAATTAAATTTCATACATGTATGATTCTGTCAAAGTGAATCCAAGTATTATTATGTATATAATTATAATGTACTAATGAAAGTATTAAAGAAAAGAAATTTTGAGATTTGCTAACTTTTGAATTAAGAAGATCACCAAACGGTGAAGCAAGTACTTTAAACAAATGTTTTCAGATTTAAAAAATAACTAATGCTGCCAAATAAATTTAAATTCTCTTCTGTACTTTAAAGCCAAGCATATAGATTCTAATGGGACTGCCAGACAGGGCACCAGACAGAATCTACTAGGTTTAGTTATTCTTAGCAAATTCTTCCACTGTTGCTATAAAGTCCTTGGATAAATAAGAATTAGCACAGTCCTGCAGGTGGTTAAAACCTGAATGGGGTATACCTTACCTGACTATTATCATGATCCTGACATTCAGAATCTTCTATTCTTATGTAAGATTATCATAATGAAATATGGAACACATTATATCTATAAAATGATTACTTGAAGAAACTTTCAAAAGTCACTGAAAGGCATTTTAAAGATATTTAAATGTCAGGAATCAGAATAAAACAGACTTTAGAAACTGACCTTTTTGTCTTCTATCTCAAAATAAAAAAATAATTAGTAGAACCTTGTAATAATATGATCAAGTTAATATTGTCCATATATTGTTTAGAAATAGCATAGATTCTAGAAGGTCCTTAACATCCTTTGTAAGGTTAATGCCGAAGTGTTTCATTTTTTTGGAAGTGATGGTGAATGGGAGAGATTTCCTGATTTCTTCTTCTGTGGATTTGTTGCTGGAGTAAAGAAATGCTAGTGATTTGCTGGAGTTGATCTTGTAGCCAGCTACTTTGCTAAAATCACCTATAAGCTCTAGGAGTTTTCCGGCTGATGTTATTGGGTCTTCTAGGTATAAAATCATGTCATCTGCAAATAGAGATAACTTAACTTCCTCTTTTCCTATACAAATACCTTTGATTTCCTTGTCTTGCCTGATAGCTCTGGCAAGGGTTTCAAGGACTATATTGAACAAGAGTGGGGATAGTGGACAGCCTTGTCTCATACCTGAATTCAGTGGAAATGCTTTCAGTTTTTCTCCATTGAGGATAATGTTGACTATGGGTCTGTCATAAATGGATCTGACATAGTTAAAGTATCTTCCCTTGATCCCTATCTTTTCCAAAGTTTTGAGCATAAAGTGGTGTTGAATTTTATCAAATGGTTTCTCTGCATCAATTGAGATGATTATATGATTTTTGTTTTTAATTCTGTTTATGTGGGGAATTACATTTATTGATTTGTGTATATTGAACCAGCCTTTTTTTCCTGGAATGAAGCCCACTTGATCATAATGAATTATCTTTTTAATGTGCCTTTGTATCCGATTAGCTAAAATTTTATTAAGGATTTTTGCATCAATGTTCATCAGGGAAATTGGTCTGTA
>PVKS010038416.1:7899-17995 GCA_004027875.1 Aplodontia rufa
TCATGGCATACAAACAGGGTCATTTTGGTCTGCTCTGCACCTACAAGACCCCAGGACACAGTGATGCACTACCACTGTGGCACTTCAAAAATTCAGTGGGCTCCCCTGCAACCCCAAGAGGTTAGAGATTAGTGCCTTGGAGCCTACATCCAGAATTTGTATCAAAATCAGGCTCCAGGGAGAAGCAACTTTCAGAAAGAAGGTGGTGATCAAAGGGGTGGTTTCTGACCCAAACCTTTGACCTACAAGGCAGAAGCAAATGGAGACTTGCCTTGCTTCCCCACAGGGAACCTCAATTCAGTGATCAAGAAGAAGCACTTCAAAAATGAGGTCTCAAAACAGAACAGATTGACCTCAAACCCACAACTTCTCTATCAAGGAGTCCATGGACAGGGAGTGAGATGAAAACCTAGAAAAAAAAATTACCCATCTGATTACTAAAAGGAAGAATGAACTAAAAGAAGATTGAATGAAGGGACTAAGTGAGAAAACACAGGAGATGAAAAACTTTATTATCAAAGAAATAGACATACTGAAAAAAAAAGTAACAGATAAAATCTGCAGCCAATCACATCAGAGGTACAATGGAAAAATTTAATAATAGATTAACTTCTATAGAAAACAGAACTCAGCTCTTGAAGAAAGAATTTCGGACAATGAGAATAGGCTGAGTAACTTGAGCACATGAATAACAAAAAAAAAAAAAAAAGAAAATAAAACTCACAAAGCATGAGCAGAATTTTCAAAATGTATGAGATGAAATCAGAAGAAACAATCCAAGAATAATTGGGTTACAAAAAGAGATCAAAATTCAAATGAAAGGCATAAAGATTATTCTCAATGAAATAGTTAAAGAAAAAATTTCCCATATTAAAATAGAGTCAGAAAACTCATTGAGGAAGAATATAGGACACCCTAGGCCTACAGAAATGAGAAACTCACCAATACACTACACAGCGTATTCTAAATGTGTAACAGGGAAGTCAAAGAAATAATATTAAAATCTGCAAGAGAGAAACGCCAAGTCACATTCAGAGGCAAATCAATAAGAATCACATCTGATTTTTCAGCTCAGACTCTCAAAACAAGAAAATATGGGAAAGAGATATTTTAGTCTCTGAATGACCACAACCTATAGCTGAGAATACTCTATGCAGCAAAACTCAGCTTCAAATTCAATGGAGAATTAAGAACCACATTTCATAATAAGATGAAACTTGCATCATTTATGAACAGAAAACCAGCATTCCAGAATATTCAGTGTTAGGATAGTTGCATGGTTGAGGATCCTATTCATCATGTTTCATTAGTGAGTTCTCCACTATCATGGTTGCTTTTTGATAGCATGTATTTTCTTGATTTTCTTCTGTTTCTGGGTTTGAAGATTATTTGCTTGTTCATCTATCTGTAGTTTATCTTTGATAATATTCTGGAATGCTGGTTTTCTGTTTATGAATGCTGCAAGGAAAAAACAGAGAACGGGGATTGAAATCAATTCCTGCATGTATGATTTTGCTAAAATGAAGCCAAATATTACATAGATTTATAATGCTCTAATAAAAATAAAATAAAATATATAATGCATAATTTTCATATGTAGATCTTAGGAGAATTGATAATTTTGTAGAGTACAATCTTACTATAGCTCAAATTAAAATATTTACATCAAAATGAACTTCATGATTCTTAGTCTCCATCCAAAATGATAAACATTACTTCAATGGAATTTTAATAAATTGTGTTAGAATGAAGGCTTCTTTAAGGTCAGGTTGAGAATTAGTGTACTTCAATAAACTACTAAATTTGATTTTCTTAATGACAAATGGATCAAAGTCTTCTCCATACAAAATAAACTTTTTCTTGATCTCAAGGTTAAAATGTATACTTGTTATTTTTTTATCATTTTCAAAGCTGATGTGCAAATTTGATATGGAGTTAACAACTATGGGTATCATAATCGATCTTCAAAAGACAAATTAACTTAAAGGAAAGTCAAAGATATGCACACATATAATTTATGTGTCGTTTTGTAAGTTTAACAAATGTAAATTCAAATATTAAAGCAATTCAATAAATACAAATTGAACAGGTGAGGATTCAGATCCAACTTTTCAGTAAGTAAATAAATCTGAGGAAGAGAATGAATTCCTTATGATTTTCAAGTTTAAAATGTGTGAAGTTGGCAAGCCATAGTATGTGGTAACATAAATTAGAGTTGTGTCTTTGTGCATGTGTACTTAGACAGAATTGGGATTGTTAAAAGCTATGGAAATTTTGTGCTTGTTTGCTGCTGACACTCAGTGATCCTTGTTTTTAAATCTATGTAACTATTCAAAAGGTCAACTGGAAAATTTATAGACCTTATACATGGAACAAACTTTGATTTGGTCTTCAAAAAATCATTTTTTTCCAAACAATTTTCCGAAAAAAAATATTTTTGAATACCAAATCAAAGTTTAACCTTGATAAAACCCTCAGCATGAAAAAGTGCTGATTAGGAAAAACATTTACATTTGAAGTCTCATTTTTCCTCCTCTACTAGCCTTTCTCTTACTACTTTCACCTTGGGGCGTTATACGGTGAACTGAGTCTGAACTAGGAATGGAAGATATAGTCCATACTGAGGTGTTCCTTCCACACAATGGCAGATCTTCAAGGGAGAGTATGGATAAAGTGAATCTCTCTTGTAGCAATGGTGGCAAACACTGGAAGCTGGGAGAGTGAGAAGCAAGAATAATAGATTTATATTAAAACAAAAAAATGAGGTATTTTGTATTTTGTCCATGGGCCCCTATAAACTTTCAGAGGAGAAAACCGATGGGAGAAGTAGTGTTCTAAGCATCAAGGTTGTAGAGCAAATGAGAGAGGAAAGTTCACCTTTAATAAAACTTTCTTTCCAAGAACAATTGGAAGTTTCTTATACTCACATGTTGAATATCCTAATGTCATAGGTATCTTATCTGTTCACCTTAGATATGAAAAAATGTTAAGAATTAATAAATAATTATTGCTGAAATCATGTCTGACTGGATTAAATCATATGTCTGCTTTTATGGAACAACACTTTGTTGCATTAGATAAATAGTTTCCACTTTTATTTATAAATTTTCTAAATATCTACTCTTTCTCTACAACCATCATAGTCGAACACCTTCAACATAAGGGACCCTATCGATTAATTGAAAATGAAGATGACCATGGTAACTTACTCAAAATTATTGTAGATAATTCTCCATTGCATCCATTACGGTTTGAATATAAATATTCTGACTAAAAGACAACTCTGCAGATGGTATTCAACCAGCAGAAAGCTGGGTATGTTCTGATCTCCTGCCATCTCATCCTTGTTTGTGTGCTAATGAGGTCTAATAAGCCATTCCAAAATTTACATGGTGAAGTTATCTGATAATAGAACTAAGGAAGCATGTTATGTACAAATTATAGAAAGAATTGAAGATACTATTTCTGAAAATCAAGACAGAAGGGTGTATACAAATAAATACTTTTACATGTTGAAATCCTTTTAGGTGGCAAAGAAAATAATATGAACTGATGGGTGGATGTAAGAAAGGAACAAGTTTAGGTACAATGGGAGAGAGAACTTTTTACCTACCTTAAAGTGACATGGTGTGTTTCAGTTAAAAGAAAAAAAAAAATAAGTAAATTAAATGGATGGCCAACTACTGGATGGTGTGCTTATTGATCCAGAAAGATGATCCATAGGGTTCTTGCCAACTTTCTGTATTCTGTTAAGTATAAATTATTTTGGTCACCAAATCTATGATGGAAATACATTTTGGTTCTCTAACTGCTAAATGCTAACCTTTCTCATCGAATGAACAGTAAGACTTCAATTATCTTGAAATTAATAAATCACAGGTAGTTGTTGCTATGTTGATGTAAATTATACACAAACCTTCAGACTTGGCAAGTTTTCTATTGTGAATCTTTAAGAAACAGAACATCTACTAAAAGTTAAAATGACCATAAACATACCAAATATGATAAAATATTATTATCTGGAGTATAGAAATTGATTTCTCCAAGCTAAGGAAAATCTATAGTTTCTTCTGATTCATTCCAAATTGGAGAACTTAGTATCCACCACAGAACTACAGCCCATAGGCTACTAGCTTCAAAGAAATAAAGAAAAATGTTATTTGTGTATGTATTCATTTTTTGAGCACTCCAATTTAATTTCATGAATGGAAGAGAAAGTGATAAGCTATGAAGTTACAGAAAATGCTTATTTGATGGAAGAAAACTTAATACACTTTGACTGACTTTAGTCAATTAAATTCATGGTATGTTGTATAATATAAATAGATAGATTTTTTAAACATATCTTTTTGTTTTTAAGCTCATAGTATCACTGATATTCTTAAATATGTATCAACATCTATACAGTAAAGCATACACACAAATCCCTCCATGCATGCAACACTGATTGCCTATGAATCAGGAAAAGCACAAACTTTATTAAATTTAAAATCTCTATGAGTGAAAAACAATTAGCTAATTTTATAGATAATTACAATAAAATGTATTATTTTTTAAACCTTGAGAAGTTATTTTCTGTACATAAATTAAGGAAAATTCATTTCAAATATAAATAGTGCATCATTCAAATTCATAAAATTAAATTGAAAAATAATTCTTATATTTAAAGTTAATATTTTTGCATGCAATTTTCTAATACAGTACTCTAGCTAGAATATCAATAATTTGTTTTCTGAAATTATGCATTGGAAATATGAAGTGTGTGTCATGTGTATTCACATATGACACCATTTTGCAAAGATCATTCAGCCAGGTAGATTCTCTCCCACACAGCTAGCTACTTTGTATTTCCTTTATAAGGATGTGCTTATTCAGTCACTGGGGCATGGAATTTCTATTACATTTAATGAAGTATATTGAGAACAAACTATTTCACCTTCACTCCTGAGTTTATAACTATTAAGGTCCTTTGTCATGCAAGTGAAATAATGTGTCATTATGGGCTAAGTGAGATTTAGCTACATGTATTTCCAGAATGGGAAAAGAACTGAAAACAATCCTACAATTTGAAAATACAAAATTATCCAATTGACAGTAAAGCAGTTCTTCAGCATTTGCCCATGGGCATATAATCAGAAAGAAAAATACTTTAATAGAGGAAAATATGCTTGACAAAATCAAGCTCTTGGAAGGTGAAGTTACATTAAATGCATCGTTTCTGTGCAACCATTTAACATCAAGTGTGTCAGTGAAGTTGAATAATTGAAAGTGTAAATATTATGAAAAGCATTCAGTAAAAACAGGCAGAAGTCACTTTTAAAAACTTAGAATCTGCTCTTTGTAAAGCTTTCCTCAGCATAGAAAATGAGAAAAATTTAGGCCAAGAAGTGTTTATATTTTAGAAAATAATCTTATTATTAAACCAAAAAAAGTATTCATACTCCGATTTGCCCATTGATAAAGATTTATTAGCATATCAAATATGCTGCTAAGCTCTGAAAATACGCATGTCACTCTTCCAGAAGTAAAGTATTCCACTAGATTTGCTAATAATCTATACAATTCTGAATTTCATGTTTGTTATATAGTATAAGAGGGCTTAGAAATAACTACTGTTTTCGACAGAACTGATTTTTTGTTTGTTTTTGTGATAGGGCTTGATCTCAGAGCTTTGTGCCTGGTAGACAATTACTCCACTGTTCTGTTGCTGTTCTTGTTCTGCTTCTGAACTATATCCCCAGTCTGTCTGTATACATTTGTTGTTGTGGGTTTTATTTATTTATTTATTTTGGTACAGGGGATGACTGAACCCAGATATATTTAACCACTGAGCCACGTTCTCCGTGTTTTTTATTTTTTATATTGATGCAGGTTCTTGCTAAGTTGCTAAGGGCCTCACTAAATCGCAGAGACTGACCTTGAACTTGCAGTCTTCCTGCCTCAGCTTCCCAAGTCACTGGGATTATAGGCTGAGAACTGAATTTTTGAGTAAAACAATTTCCCAGATTTTTGTAGAATACAGATAAATATCAGCATCTTGATAGAAATCTGGTTAAAATATTATTATAAGGAAACATTACCTCAATGTTGAACAAATTTATTCCAAAAATTATGATAGTCCCTTGGTTTTGTGTGCTGATTCCATCAGCATTTTTGCTGCTATGATTAAAGGACCCAAGAAAAACAAATTTAGGAGGAAAAGTTTACTTTGGAGGCTCACAGTTTCAGAAGTCTTAGTACGTAGACAGCAGTCTCCAGTCCTTGGGGCTCTAGATGAAGCAGAACAACATGTTGGAAGCACAGCTCCTGCGAGTAGAGGAAGAAACTACAAGCAGAATACAAATGTATATGCCCCTAAGGCAAGCCTCCAGTGACCAATCTTCTCCAGCCACACCCTACCTGTCTTCAGTTGTGAGGTAATCCTTCTCAGGGGATCAACTCACTGATTGGATTAAGGCTCTTGTTACCAAATCATCCCACCTCAGCCCCCTGCATGGTCACACAAGAACTTCTGAGGGACACCTTGCAAAACAAGTACTTACTCCATAAACATACGTGTGTATATATATACACACACACATACACAAACATAAATATATTCTAAGGTTCTAAGGCACTGGGTATTGAACTCAAGGGTATTCTGCAACTGAGCTATAGTCTCAGTCCTTCTTATTTATGTACTTATTTTATTTTGAGACAGGATCTGACTCAGTGACTGAGGGCAGTGACTGAGGGTCTCACTAAATTACTGAGGCTAGCTTCAGACTTTCTTTCTTTCTTTCTTTCTTTTTTTCTTCAAAAGAGTCTTTCATTTTCAGAGGGAATCATTGCCAAACAATCATGAACAAGTGCATAGTGGCAGAGAGAGAAAGCCAAGGCTGATGCCATTCCATGGTCTTTCCCCCTTGGCCCCTTTGGATTCCCCCAGAACCCATGTTTCCCCCTACTTTACCCCCATGTTAATTGGACTTCTCATGGAAGTCGAAGGTTCCTGGGTATTTTCCCAAGAGAGCTAGAATCAACATATTACAGAGACACAACTTTGTCAATGTTTTTAGCAGCTCAATTTACTATAGCTAAACTTTGGAACCAACACCTCTCACTGTACGAGTGGATTCAAAAACTGTGGTACATATATACAATGGAATTCTACTCCATTATTAGAGAGAACAATGTAATGGCATTTGCAGCCAAATGGATGGAGATGGAAAAAATAATGCTGTGTGCAATATCCCAAACTCACAGACTCAAGGGCTGAATGTTTTCTCTCATATGTGGAAGCTAGAATACAATTGGAAACAGACTGAAAGTTGGCTAAGCTAATAATAACCTCAATATGGGTGAATTTTTACATGAGCAAGGGGAACCTTGCTTATGATGCTGGGGAATGAAGGAAGGGGGACAGAGAGGGGGTAAGAACAGGACAGATATCAAGGAGCTGGAGCATGGGGGACTTGCTATTTTTTCCCAAGTCTCTGGGATTAAGGCATATGTCACCAGCCCTGGCCCATAGATATATTTTTTAAAATTTACTTTTGTCATCTCTTTACTCAACATTTAAATGAACCGTCTTCTAGATAACTTTTCCCAAACAGACTCTTTACATCAATCTTCCTCTCACCTACTTCTTCTATGAGCAAACCCACAACCATCTATCAAAGTGCTCAATTCAAACTTAAAAATGATCCTTGATTTCTCTTTTCTGTCACCTCTCCTCCACCTTCAGCATCTGACCTGTCAACTCTATACAGTTTTTACATTTCCTCTCCCCTCCACCTGCAACACACTAGCACAGTTTATACCATGAAAAAATCTGACCCAATTTACTCTTTAAACTCTTCACTGACAAATCTTCTACAGATATCTCCGTTCCTTATACTCCATTCTATAACTTGAGGGGTCTTATTTAAAGTATCTATTAAAATATGGCATAGCATTGTCTAAAACTTTCTGAGGTTTTTATGCTGGATTATAATGAAAAAATTAAGTGTCTATTAGTTTGCTAGGTTTGCATAACAAAATACCACAGACTAGGTGATTGAAACAATTGAATTCTATTTTTTCATAATTGTGGAGGCAGGAATTCCTTCAATTAAGATGCCAGCAGAGTTGGCTCCTCCCAATGCTCTCACACCCTGGCTTGTAGAGTTGGCTGCGTATTGCAGCCTTTTGGTGTGCAGGCTCTCCTGCTATTTCTTCCTCTTCTAACAAGTGCACCAGTGGCACTGGATTATTTGTCCTCATCCTATGACCTCACTTAATTCCAATCACTTTTTTAAAGTCTTTGTCTTGGTAGAGATAGGGTGATATTAGTACTTCAACTTATAAACCTGAAGGAGACACATTTCCATTCATAACAAAAGCTTACTGGGGTCTTATCAGAACCTGAAGATCCCTCTTCTTACCTGTTCGGTCTCACCTTGTACCACTCACTTGCTCTCTATACATCATCAACAATTGCTCCCTTGCTCTTTGTTAAACAGGTTAAATCTGTTTTGCCTCAGTGTCTGATCTTCCTGTTATCTTTGACGTTCTCCAGATTATTGCGTTTCTGGTTCCATTTGATCATTCAGGCCTTGAGTCAAATATCACCTTCTCAGGAATCTTCTCTGTTCTCTAGAGTGACAAGATTCCAAGTTCTAGCCCTATCCCTTCATAGCATGATCCCATTACATTTTTGAAAAGCTTTTGTCTTGATCTGAGTCTATTAAAAAAGATTTCATTATTTACTTGTTTTGGGAACTATTTTCTGATCTAAAACTTAGTTTTATTTTTTTATTTACTACTCTATATTCTAAAGCCATACTCATAAAAAGTAATCATACTCATATAAAACAAGAATGTTCTCTCTCTGTCTCTCTCTCTCCACACACACACATACGTGCGCGCGCACACACGAATGTATGTATCTCCAAAGAGGAAATAATGTTAAAGGACAAATGCTTAATTTCTTTCATTATAAAGCTCATCATTTGTTGTTTTCTTTTTTTTTAAAGAGAGTTAGAGATAGAGAATCAACTTTATTTTTTCATCTGGCCCTTGCTTCTCCAACACTTAGTTTTGTATGTGCTACTGGGGTATGAATCTGGGTCCTAACACATGCCAGGCAGCATTCCAACTGTTGAGCCACCATGCCAGTCTCTCAGCATCTTTTTAAATTAACTTCATATATGTTAAAATAAATTTGTAGTATGAATTTTCTACCAATTTTGATTTTTTTTTCCAAAATACTAGCTTCTCCATGATCAGAAATCCTCAGGAGATGCAGCAAGATGTTTTCTTTTCCTTGTGTCTTTCACACATTTCGAGTTTTGATTAAACTTTTCTTAGGTCTCTACCAATGCAAAATTTAGACTATTCTACACATGCATCTTGGCACACCCATTGCAGTCATACACATACTGGCATTTGGTGCTCACTAGATATTTATATCTGTATGACAAAATTGGAAGCCCCAAACCTGACGTTTAACATAGAGGGAGGGGACATTTTAAGAAAATACTTATATTGTGCTCTGCTCCCTTAGTATCAGTATAAGCTTTGTCTGAGAATTGTGATGAAAGGAAAAGATATTACAAAACATGTCAACAAAACTGTTTGTATCACAACATTATACTGCCCATATGAGACTTCATTGCCTTCCCAGGAGATATTTCTGACATAAGCCTAAGCGATTGTCTGATAGCTCAGTGTCTGATCTGTTGTAGTTTTCATTTGAAAGTCTGAAAATCTCTTGTTCATTCCAGTATTGTAAGGTATCTAAAATATTAGCTATTTCCCTATGACACAAATCAAATGAACTTCAAAGTTTGCAGAATGTTTAAGAGCTTGGTAAGTATCCAATGCTTTATCATGACCGAGAACCCCAAGAAAGTAACACATTGGATTATCCATAGAGTGAAATCTAGACTACAGAACAGGATACTGTAAAAAGAATTGCAGATTTCCACCCCATAAATCTCTCCTGTTTTTAGACTTCTGAAACCATATGCTGTGTTTTATGCTGTCTTTTATTACTGAGATCTCACAACCAGGTGTGAGCTCAGCAGTGTCCTGGACAAGCTTAAACACAGTGGGTTAAAATGATAGTGTTTCA
>PVKS010038417.1:0-17936 GCA_004027875.1 Aplodontia rufa
GAGAGAGAGAGAGAATCAATTTTATTTAGTTTTTCATGTGGCTTTCGATGCTCCGACACACTGTTGTGTACGTGGTGCTGGGGTTTGAACCTGCGTCCTCACGCTTGCCTGGCAAGCATGTTTACCTCTGAGCCACCAATCCAGCCCTTTTCACTTTCTTGACAGTATCCTCTCACACAAAAGCTTCTAATATGATGAATTACAATTATCTCTTTTGTTCTCGTCTCTTGTACTTCTGTTATCATATCTAAAAATCTGCCATCTAATTCAAAGTCAAGAAGATTTACACCTACATTTCCTTTAGTTTTAGTTTTCTTTATGGGTGTAGTTCTTCAATTTAGGTCTAATGCTCTTGTGAATTGATGTTTGTACATGGTGGGACGTAGGGGCCAAATCATCCTTTTGTATGTGAGTCTCCAATTTTCCCAGCACTACTTGTTGAAGTCTATTGTTTGCTATTGAATGGATTTGGTACCTTGTTAAAAAAAAAAACAAAAAAACAAAAAACAGTTGGTAGGAGCTGGAGCGGTGGCTCAGCAGTTATGGCGCTTGCCTGGTACGTGCCAGGACCCAGGTTCGAACCCCAGAATCACATACACAACTAAGTGAGGGGAAACCAAAAAATCAGAAAAAGACATAAAATTAACTCTCTTTGATTATGTATGTCTGGGTTTTCTGGACTTCCGATTCCATTCCACTGATTTATATGCCTGTCTTATTCCCGTATCACGCTGTCTTAACTATTTCAGCTTTGCAGCATGTTTTGAATTATAAGGTGTTAGTCCTCCAACTTTGTTCTTCCTTCTCCAGATTGTTTAAGCATTCTGGGTCCCTTGTATTTCCATGTGTACTTCGGGATCATTTTGTCAATCTCTGCACAAAAGATAGAGTGGATTTTGATAGGAATTGCATTCAATATGTAGATCAATGTGGGTAATAATGCCATTTTGACAACATTAAGCTTTGCAATCTTTTGACATGGAATATTTTTCCATTTATTTAGGTCTTCAAAAAAGTTGTGTCATTGATGTGCTTTAGTCACCTTTTCATTAGTGTCACTAATCCCTGAGATAAGCGACTTCTACAGAGAAAAGGTGGCTGTGTGTGGTGGTGCACGCCTGGAATCCCAGTGACTCAGAAGGCCGAGGTAAGAGGATCATGAGTTTGAGGCCATCCTCAGCAATTAGCCAGATCCTGTCTCAAAATAAAAGAATAAAAAGGACTGGGGATGGAGCTCAGTGGTAAAGTGCCTCTGAGTTCAATTTCCAATCCCCAATACTGGGGAGGGGGGAATATTGCTGACGGTCAACATGGTTTTTTTTTTGGTACCAGGGATTGAATCCAGGGGTGCTTAACCACTGAGCCACATCCCCAGCCCTCATGACATAATTGAATCTATTTACCTCCCAAAGGTCTAGCTCCAAGTATCATCAGCATATGAATTAGAGAATAGCAGGTTGGCATAAAAGAAATCTATAAATTCCCACGATGAGTTGCAAGCAGTTCTGGAAGTTAAATATTCTAGCACTTATTCTGATGTTATCTGACCAACCCAGAGGCCTTAATTTCTTTCCACTTTGATGAATGCATGGATTACAAGATTCAGGAGTAAGTCCAAGTGGATAATGTAATAAGAGACAGCTATTGACAGGACCCAAATGCTTATAACACAAGTGTAACAGTAGAAAGTCAGGTGACAAGGAAGCGCACCTGACTTGACCTTAATATCAGCTAGAATGAGAAGAAAATCCCCACCCCCGTAATCAACAACAATACGCCATCTGTAATAACCAGGATCTGAGATGGTCTCGGTGATCTCCACCTCCTGGCGTTCACAATCATGCATGTAGCATCTGCAATGAACAGGGCTGAGTTGCGCAACTAACAAGGTATTGCAGAAATTATTTTGTGTGATTTCTTTCCTTCTTCTTCTTCTTTTTTTTTTTTTTTTTTAATACCAGGGATTGAAGGGAGGTGCTTACTTGAGACACCTCTTCCTAAATTGTTTAAGGCCTCACTAAATTGCTGGGGTTAGCCTTGAACTTGAGACCCTCCTGCCTCAGGCCCCTGAGTTGCTGGGATTACAGGTGTGCACCACCGCTCCAGCCCATTTTGTGTGATTTCTGAGGCTAAGTCATCTAGACATATTAAGGCTTCTTGTTTTCAGTCCGTTGGCATGTTCATCCTGGGGAAACCAGCCACCATGTCATGAAGACACTCAAGCTGCTCTATGAAGAGGCAGGAGCAGAGGCCTTCTAGCAACCAGCACCAACCTGCCAGACGTGAGTGAGCCACCTGCGCAGCGTAACCTCCAGGACTAGTGAAGTCTGTAGGTGACTGCAGTTCCAGCGAACTTTTTTGTGTTCTTCAGCACTGCAACCCAGAGCCTCATACGTGCTAACGAAGTGCTCCACTGAGCCACATCTCCAGCTCTTTTTATTTTATTTTTATTTTTTAAAAGCTTTGCTTTTTTTTTTTTTTTTAAGAGAGGGACAGTGAGAGAGACAGAGAAACAACTTTATTAAGTTTTTCACATGACCTTCGTTGCTCCAACACTTGGTTGTGTACGTGGTGCTGGGGTTCGAACCCGGGTCCTCGCGCTTGCCAGGCAAGCGTCGAAACCGCTGAGCCACCGCTCCAGCCCCCTCTTTTTATTTTTTGAGACAGAGTCTTGCTAAGTTCCCCGACTGGCCAGCTTCCATCTTGTGATCCTCCTGCCCTAGCCTCCAAGTAGCTGGGATTATAGGTGTGCATCTCCATGCCAGGCCCGGATGACATATTGAATGGAATCTCGGGTGAAATCTGAACTGGAAGGACTCAAATAAGCTAATCTTATATTCCACAAAGATCATATAAAGATTAATTAACCCTTATGGTCTGACGGTGTCAAGTTTTATGTAATTTGTTATGTAATAAGTAGCTAATACATCAGTTTTCACAAAGTTTTTTTTTTTTTCCTTTTTAAAGAGGGGGACAGTGAAAGAAAGAGAGAATCAATTTCACTTAGTTTTTCACGTGGCTTTCATTGCTCAGAGTCTTAGCTGTGTACACGGTGCTGGGGTTTGAACCCATGTACTTGTGCATGCCAGGCAAGCGCCGTAACCACTGCGCCACCGCTGCAGACCCTTCACAAAGGTTTTTTAATCTGAATTCACGCTACTTTCGTGGTCAGGAAAAATTCAAGTAGAAGTTTAACAACTGGCAAAAAGAAATGCAAAATTTCCTCGGAAGAGCTTATTTTCAACACAGGCTTCAAAGAGTTATTTAAGGCAAATTATAAGGAAATTAATAGTTCACCTTAAGAATCACAAGATGGGCTGGAGCCATGGCTCAGCGGTTACGGCGCTTGGCTGGCATGCAAGAGCACGCGAGTTTGAACCCAGCACCGTGGATACAATGAAGTGTCGGAGCAACGAAAGCCACGTGTAAAACTAAACAAAACTGATTGTCTCTTTCTCTCACTGTCCTTCTCTAAAAAAAAAAAAAAATAAATAAATGATAAATAAATAAATAAAAATCACGAAAACCACAACCCAAAGAACAAAAAGAGTCAGAGGAAGAAACATAACAGGACAGGAGATGCAAAGACCTGGGCTGAGGGTGTGGCTCGGTGGAAGAGCCTTTGCTTAGCAAGCACATGGCTGTGGGTTCAATCTCCAGCGTAGGAAGGAGGGAAGCAAGGAAAGAGAAATACAGATTTCACATACTGGGCTGAACTGGGTTCCATGGCACATGCCTGTCACCACAATAACTTGGGAAGTGGAGGCAGGAGGATGGCAAGTTAGAGGTCAGGCTGAGCAATATAGTGAGATCCTGTCTCCAAATAAATAAAAAATAAAAAGGATTGGGATTGTGGTGCAATGGTAAAGTGCCCCTGGGTTCAATCCCCAGTTCTGGGGGGGGGGGAGAACGTATAGTAAACATGTACATGTATGGCTCAGTAGCTCAGTGGTAAAGCACATATTTAGCATGTGCAAGGACCTGAGTTTGATGCTCAGCACCACAAAAAATTAAAAATAATAAAGTAAAATTAAAATGTTTAATGTTTTTCTTTTTTTTTTTTTTTTTCAGGGCTGGGGATTGAACTCGGGGCCTCAAGCTTGCTAGACAAGCGCTCTGCCACTGAGCTAAATCCCCAACCCCATGTTTAATGTATTTCAAGAAATAAAACCAAGAGAAAGAAACTATGAGCAGGAAATAAATTTATAGAAAATAACCAAGCAGATTTTTTTGTTGTACTGGAAATTTATTTATTTATTTATTTATTTATTTATTTATTTATTTTAGTGGCTTAAAGCAACACCTGTTTATTTCACACTTTTAGAGTAATTTTTATTAAGAAATTTAGTTATTGTATAATCAAAAATGTATTCAAAGTAACAATATGATATCTATATATTCTTAAATCAGATTTACCCTCTAGATCCCACCCTGTTCTCCTCACTCTTTCCCCTCCCCACCTATGTGCTGGAAAGTTAACCCAGGGGTATTATAGCACTGAGCTACATTCCCAGCCTTTTTGTTTTGGTTTTTTTTTTTGAGACAGGGTCTCACTAAGTTGCTTAGGACCTTGCTAAACGGCTGTGGCTGGCCTCAAACTTGCAGTCCTCCTGTCTCAGCCTCCGGACCCACTGGGATTACAGATGTGCACCATCACACCCGGCCCAAGCAGATTTTAAAAAGAAGAAAGAAGTTCTATAAGTGAAAAACATATGACTAAATTAGTCGATGAACTGACTAAATAGTAGATTATACACAGCTGAAAAGAATTGGAGTATTGAAAAATAGATCCAAGCAATTTATCCAGAAAGCAGTCTATGGATTCAGATGGAAGATATGAACGAGAGCTTACCAGACATGGAAGACAGAATGAAAAAGCCTAACATATGGGGAAGGGCTGGAGAGGTGGCACAGCAAGAGAGCTCTTGCCTGTCATGCATGAGGACCCAGGTTCAAACCCCACACCACATAAACAACTAAATGTCAGAAAAACAAAAATCAGGTGAAAAAAATAAATAAAATTGATTCTGTCTTTCACTAACTCTCTCTTAAAAAACAAAGAAACAGGGCTGGAACAGTGGTTCAGTGGTTACAGCATTTGCCTGGCATGAGAGAGGACACGGGTTTGAACTCCAGCACCATGTACACAACAAATTGTCAGAGCAATGAAGGTCACATGAAAAACTAAATAAAATCGATTCTCTCTCTCACTGTCCCTCTCTCTTAAGAAAAGAAAAGAAAAAAGAAAGAAATAACAACAAAAAAGTTACCATAAAACATGGGCTGGAGCAGTGGTTCATCAGTTACGGTGCTTGCCTGGCATGCGTGAGTATACAGGTTCGAACCCCAGCACCACATACACAATGAAGTGTCGGAGCAACAAAAGCCACATGAAAAACTGTAGTTCCTTGAAGAACTACATGCTGAAATAGCTGTTTTCTCCTCAAGTGTCAACTCTTGATTCTGCTACCCTGCTTCCTAAGTCCTCTGGACCCCGCAGTGTCTGTGGAAGTTCCCACGAAGCCCGCATGTGGTGGAAGGTTTAGGACAAGAAGTGGGGTATCTGAGGCTCCCTGAGGCACATGAGGTGGCCTTGCTGAGGGGTGCACGGTCTTGCTAGGGTCAACATCTTTGCTGAAGTGTGATTAACTTTGCCTTTGAAGTACAAGGTACAATGTCCTGACAGAAGCTGCTGTCACCTGCCAAGGGCAAAATAGGAGGTGGCTTAAGATTTAAAGACAGAAGTTAAAAGCTACCTACATGATGTAAGAACACACTCCCCTTAATAACTTCTTCAAAAAGCAAAGGTACGGGACTGAGCAGTGGCTTGGCAGTTACAGAGCTTGCCTGGCATGCGTGAGGATGCGGGTTTGAACCCCAGCATCACGTGCACAACAAAGTGTCGGTACAACGAAAGCCACGTGAAAAACTAGATAAAATTGATTCTCCCTTTTAAAAAAATAAAATAAAATGCAGAGGTGTACCCTCGGGTCTAGAGCTCAAAGCCACATGCTTCCCTCACCAGAAGCTTCTTTGTGTGCATCCAAAATTTCACTCTCTGTGTATGAACCAATGTTCACAGCCCAACATTTCAGACGTTGGGGTTTTTAAGGTTATACCTCCAAAATGCAGCCCTTCTGATGATAGAGGTAATGCCTGACCTGTTAATCATACAGTACAGAAGAGAACAATCCAAAGAGTCTTTTTATTTATTATTTCTTTTTATGCTGGGGATTGAACCCAGCGAGTGGCGCTTTACCACTGAGCCACATCTGCAGACTTTTTATTTTTTGAGACAGGGTCTTGCTAAATTGTCAAAAGCCTCGTTAGCATGCTAAGGCAGGCCTTGAAGTTGCCCTGCTCCTGCCTCAGCTTCCCATTTCACTGGGACTACAGGCGCGTACCACCACACCTGGCAGGAGATTGCTCCTTCTACAGGCAGGGCAGCTTCCTAGAGGAGGAAACCTTTATCTGTTATCTGTCCAGGCCTGTTTTTTTCAGGTCATCACTCAGTTAACCCCTCTCTTCCCAGAGAAGCTGAGAGTGCGGGGCGCAGAGAGAGAGGCCAGGAAAGTTATGTAACAAGTTCTGAGGGGAACTCCAGGTGAAGGAAAGATGCACTCTTCGAAGTATCAGAAAGCCATGCTTTGGAAGAGATTTCATGTTACCATGCAAAAACTGCTCTAGGAGAACGGCCCAGCGTCAGGAGACATGCAAGCAAATTGTCAAACCACTGGAGCTCCGATCGCTCAGAGAGCCCCAAACCAGCAACAGTGGAGCCAAGTAAAACCCACATCTCCCACTCTGTTTCAAAATAAGTAGGTCTTTTATCAGGATGTAAACAAACAAGTCCTCAAGAGGGATCAAATGCTGTGTAGTGGTACACACTTGTAATCCCAGCCGCTGGGAGGCTGAGGAAGGAGGATCCTAAGTTTAAAGCTAACCTCAGCAACTTGGAGAGGACCCGAGCCATTTAGCAAGACCCTGTCTCAAAATAAATATACAGAAAAGGGGGGCTGGAGCGGCGGCTCAGCAGTTATGGCGTTTGCCTGGCATGCACAGAGACCTGGGTTTGAACCCCAGCACCACATGCACAACGAAGAGTTTTTGAGCAATGAAAGCCACATAAAAAATTAAACTTAATATATAGAGGCTGGAAATGTGGCTCAATGGTTAAGGGCTCCTGATTCAATCCCTCTTATCAAAAAAAGAGGGAAGAGATAAAAGGACTGCAGGATGAAACACAGTGAGCACAGAGGGAGTCAGGTAAGGTATGGAGAACTGCAGGGAATCAAAACAGATACACAAGAAAAAGACAGAAAGAGCGAAACAGCTGACATTTCAGAAAATGCAAGACATGATGTAGAGGGCAAGCAGGAGGAAGTCTGCAATGTGAAGGACAAGGAGAAAGAACGGAATCACGAGAAAAAGAGGACAGCAGCAGAGAATAGAAAACAGATTTAATGCAGAATTTCTAGTGTTCCTAAGTAGAGGGAGAAATGGAAAAAAAGTAAAAATTGAACATTTTTGGAGCTGAGAAAAAAAGAAACGTACATATTAAGACCAAGATCACTATACTGAAGAAAATCCAATAAACAGAACCACGTAGATACACTCTAGCAACTATTGTTTTAAAAGAGAGAGGAAGGGGCTGAAGCGGTGGTTCAGTGGTCAGAGTGCTTGACTGGCATTCAGGAGGTCCTGGGTTCAAACCCCAGCACCCCATACACAACTGAGTGTCTGAGAAACAGAAAACAAATAAAAAATAAATAAAATTGGGGAGCTGGAGCGGTAGCTCAGCAGTTGGAGCACTTGCCTGGCATGCCCAAGGACCTGGGTTCAAACCCCAGCACCACATGCACAACTGAGAAACAAAGGCCAGATGGAAAAAAAAAGGTTGTTTGTTTTAAAAATAAATAAATAAATATAATGTATTCTCCCCCCCTTTTTTTTAGAGAGAGAGAGAGACAATGAGAGAGAGAAAGAATCAGCTTTATTTAGTTTTTCATGTAGCTTTTGTTGCTCTGACACTTCATTGTGTATGTGGTGCTAGGGTTCAAACCTGCATCCTTGTGCGTGCCAGGCAAGTAACTGCTGAGCCACTGCTCCAGCCCCCTCCCTCTATCTTGAGAGAGAGAGAGAGAGAGAGAGAGAGAATCAATTTTAGTTATTTTTTCATCTGTTCTTTGTTTTTCTGACACAGTTGTGATGTGGTGCTAGGGTTTGAACCTGGGTCCTCACACATGCCAGGCAAGTGCTCTAACTGCTGAGCTCTATCCCTGGCAAAACTTTTTAGTCACAAAACTAAAGAAAAGTGTTAAGGAAAAGTATCTAAGCATGTTGATATAAAGGAAAAATTACGTTTGATTTTAATTTTTTCCTATAACTAAACATAAGAAGCCAATAGAATAGTAAATATAGATTTTTCTTTTTTTTTTAAGAAAGAGGGGAGGGCTGGAGCGGCAGCTCGGCGGTTACGGCACTTGCCCGGCCTGAGCCAGTACACAGGTTCCAACCCCAGCACCCATGTACACAACTAAGTGTCAGAGCAATGAAAGTCACATGAAAAACTCAATAAAAATTGATTCTCTCTGTCTCTCTCTCTCTCTCACTGTCCTTCTCTCTTAAAAAAGAAAGAAAGAAAGAAAGAGGGGACAAAAAGAGAGAGAGAGAGAGAGAGAGAGAAGCAATTTTTTTATTTAGTTTTTCATGTGCCTTTGGTTCCTCAGACACTTCCTTGTGTGCGTGGCGCTGGGGTTTGAACTTGCGTACTCGCACGTGCGAGGCAAGCCCCGCAACTGCCGATCCACCTCTCCAGCCCCTAAATACAGATTTTTTTAAGAAAAAATTATGTAACTTTTTTCCCCCATAAGTCAGCAAACAGCATGTACTAAAGCAGATATTCTCAAAGTATAATCTGCGTACCCTTCAGGGTCTTAAAAGTCTTCTTGGACTACTGCAGAGCCACGCTCTTTACTGAGACATTATCGGTCTTTTTCACGGTGCTGATATTGCACTGTGGGTGCAAAAGCAGTGGTGGGTCAATTGTTGGTAGATTTGCACAAATCAGTGGCATGGCACCAACTATGTCAGTAGTTATTATATTCACCAGCACACAATCACAGGAAAAAAGGGCATAATGGTTTTATGAAACCATAAGCATGCTTACTTTATTAAATCTTAAGTGGACATAAAACAAATAGGAATTATACATACAATGCCTCTGCCTCTGGAGTAGGGTAGAGGGTAGAGGTCTTAAGCAAATGTATTTGTGAGCTACAAATACCTGAGTTTTCATGTAGCACCATTTTTACTTGAAAATGAAGAAAGAGATCCTTTCTTTCTTTTTTTCCTTTAAAGAGAGAAGGACAGTGAGAGAGAGACAGAGAGACTCAATTTTTATTGAGTTTTTCACATGGCTTTCGTTGCTCGGACACTTAGCTGTGTACGTGGTGCTGGGCTTTGAACCCGTGCACTCGTGCATGCGCCATAACCACCGAGCCATCATTCCAGCCCCTCCCTTTTTTTTTTGAGAGAGAAAGCAAATCAATTTTATTTTTATATCTGCTTTATATTTTTCTGACACTTAGTTGTGTACGTAGTGCTGGGGTTTGAACCCAGGTCCTCGCACATGCTAGGCAAGCACTGTCACCGCTGAGCCACCGCTCCAGCCCTGATGCTTTCATCTTAAAGAAAACGATGGTTCGGGTTGCCAGTGAAAACCTTTGAGATTTCAAGTGAAAGTTAAATTTTTGGGAAGTTGTGTCTGTCAGTCTGGGCTTGGATCCTTAATAGTTAAAAAAAGAAAAAAAAGCTTTCTGATAAGATTAGTGATAATGAAAATGTGACTTTTTTTTGCTGGCTTGTTTGTGTTTTTGTAGTAGTGGGGATGGAACCCAGGAGTCTGCACTTGCTGTATTAAGCACTCTACCACTGAGCTACATTGCCCAGCCCTTTTTATTTTTTTATTTTTTATTTTTTTAAAGAGAGAGGGACAGTGAGAGAGACAGAGAAAGGGAAAAACAACTTTATTTAGTTTTTCTCATGGCCTTAGTTGCTCCAACACTCAGTTGTGTACGTGGTGCTTGGGTTCGAACCTGGGTCCTCGTGCTTGCCAGGCAAGCGCTGAAACCGCTGAGCCACCGCTCCAGCCCCTCCTAGCCCTTTTTAAACTTAGTTTAAAATGGGGTCTCAATAAATTGCCTCAGTCTCCCAAGTAGCTGGGATTATAGGCTTGCACCACCATGCCTGGCTGAATATGATTTTTAAAATATATTTTCTTCAATGAAAATATGTTAACATTTGGATGTTAAGCATAATACGGTGGAGCACTTTTTTCCAACTGACCAAATGCCTGCTGTTACGAAATTGTGCACGGGTAAAAGATATATATTTTTTTAATTGGTACTGGGAATCAAACCCAGAGGTACTTAATTACTGAGTCACATTCACAGTCCTTTTTTTATTTTTTTGTTTTGAATCTCACTAAGTTGCTGAGGCTGGCTTTGAACTTGAAATCCTCCTGCCTCAGCCTCCTGAGTCACTGGGATTACAGGTGTGTGCCACTCAAAGAATCTTTCAATGTTAAAGATAGACCAAAGGATTCTGATTTAACAGAGCACGATAAATATATTGGAACGTTGTTAGAGTCTACATTGCAACTAAACCTTAAGAAACTACCAGTTGCACTGGAGCGGTGGCTCAGAGGTTACGACGCTTGCCTGGCATGAGTGAGGACATGGTTCAAACCCCAGCACCACGTACACAACTAAGTGTTGGAGCAACGAAAGCCACGTGAAAAACGAAATAAAAATTGATTCTCTCTCTCTCTTTCTCTCTCTCACTGTCCCCCTCTTTCCTTAAAGAGAAAAAAAGAAAGAAAGACGCCATCAGTTGCTGAATTTTTGGTATAGTATCAAAGAAAAACATCCAGAATTATCTGAAAAAGTTATTAAAATATTTCTTCCATTCCCAGCTTTGCTTTTTTTTTTTTGCTTTGTTTTTAGTGGTGCTGGGGATTAAACCCAGGGCTTCTTTATATTTATTTGGAGACAAGGTCTTGTTAGGTTGCCTAGGCTGGCCTCGGACTTGTGGTCTTCTGCCTCCAGCTCCTGAGTGGCTGGGAATACAGGCATGTGTGCGGCACTCAGCTCCTTTGCCAATTCTACATCAGTCTGAGGCCAGATTTTTTCTTTTCTTTTCTTTTCTTTTCTTTTTTTTTTTTTTTAAGAGAGAGGGTCAGTGAGAGAGAGAAAGAGAGAAACAACTTTATTTAGTTTTTTCACATGGCCTTAGTTGCTCCAACACTTAGTTGTGTACGTGGTGCTGGGGTTTGAACCCGAGTCCTCATGCTTGCCAGGCAAGCGCCGTAACCGCCGAGCCACTGCTCCAGCCCCAGGCCAGATTTTTTCAAGTTTTCCCAACAAGATAACAGATTACAACAGATTGAATGCAGAAATGTATGAGAATTCAGTTGCTTCTGTTAGACGTTACACATATTTACACAAAAGCATTTTATACCCAGCCAAATGACTTCCTGGGGAACACAGCAGAAAGTAGTCTTAGCTGTGCATCGGCTCCCTGCATAAACTACCCACCTACCCTTCTTAAAAAATCACTTGATAGCTGGCATCTGCCAATCAAGATATGAATGATTACAACCCCAACAGTGGCGCCACTGGGGCCTGGAGCGGTGGCTCAGTGGTTGGAGTGCTTGTCTGGCATGTGTGAAGACCCGGGTTCAAACCCCTGTACCACATACACAACTCAGTGTCAGAGAAACAAAGGCCAAATGAAAAAATAAAATAAAATTGATTTTCATTCTCTCTCTCACACTCTTTCCTTCTCTCTTAAAAACAAAAAATGGAGCAACTGGGTGATAAGGGGATTTTTTTTTTCATTTTTGTTTTTGTACCAGGCATTGAATCCAGGGGTGCTTAACCACTAAGCCACATCCCCAGTCTTTTTTATTTTGAGACAAGGTCTTGTTAAGTTACTTAGACCCTTGCTAAATTACTGAGGCTGGCCTTGAACTTGCAATCCTCCTGCTTTAGACTCCCAAACCACCAGGATTACAGGTGAGCACCACCCCACCGTGCCTGGCTTGTTATCCCCATTTTATCAACAAAGAAATCAAAGTCCAAAGAAGTTAAATCACTTGCCCACCATCATCCAACCAGTAGGTCATAGAACAGGGACTCAAATCCAGGTCTTTGTAACTTTGAAGTCCAAGTTCTTTTCTTTTCACTGTACAACCTTAAAGGTTATCTAATCTAAATAAGCTCTCCTCCACTGCACCTGGCTTATCTATACCGTTCAAGATGCAAGTAACCAGAAACTGACTCTCTTTACAGTCCCACTTCAAAATCGGCAGTGAGCATTCTAGGTGCAGAGAAGAACGGACAGCAGTTAGAAAGCATGTCTGGTAGATTGGCTAAAGAGACCTCAGGAGAAAGGGATCTGTAACTCTAAAGCTGCAGGAACTTATTATGACTTATTTTTCCATATTTAGCAAGTACTTATTTTTGCATCTAATTTTATATTGGAAACTTTTTATTATTTCCCTTTAACCGGGTTCCAAAATTGGATTTAACTTTGCAAAATCTAGAACTACCCCTTGATTTGATCCATTGCAGTCCTGTTAAGTGTATTTTTAGTACTGTATTTATGTCTGGGTATTTACATGAGAGAAATTTCTTCCTTTCTTGTTTAACCCACTATTATTTTGGATTTCTATCAGGGCAGCCAGATAATATCATGATATAGAATGTTGGCTATTTATTCTCTCATGTGCACACAGGAGCACCAATAGAGTTGATTTATCGAAGGGGAGGCCTGATCAGGCCACTTCAATAATTCTTTGCCCACAGTTTTCAAACTGGGAGCATAAAGAGAGTCAGTCTCTGGTCACCTACACTTTAGAGTGTGTAGCACAAGCCAGGTGCAGTGATGCAAGCCTGGAATCCCAGCAACTCAGGAGGCTGAGGCAGGAGGATGGCAAGTTCAAGGCCAGCCTCAACAATGTAGCAAGGCTGTAAGCAACTTAGCGAGACCCTGTCCCAGGATACACATAAAAAGGGCTGGCGATAAAGTTCAGTGGTTAAGCATCCTTGGGTTCAATCTCTACTAACACAAACAAACGAAAAGAAAATTCACAGTAAGAAGAAACAAACCAACTATGCAGCCTAGAATCAGCTGGCAATTATAGGAACTTTCTCTACTGTAACAAAAGAGCTAACGCAGGCTACCTGTGAAGCAAAGGGAGGTTTATTTTGCCTCATGTCTCTGGAGGTTCTAGTTCAAGATTGGGTGGCCCAGTTGCTTTGGCCTCTGGTGTGGGAGGCACCATGTCAGGAAGCAGAGAGATGGAGGATGGGCAGCGGCCTACAATCCCCTGGAGACTTCTCAAAAAGTCCAAAGCACCTCCCAATAGCAAAACCTGGGCCCACATTTTAAACATGAACCTGCGGGGGCATTCAACATCCACACCATGGCACCGTGCAGTCCTTATAATTGGGTCTCTTTACGCCCAGGTGGGGGAAGCTGGTGAGCATTAAGGAAACTTGGAGAGCAGGAGCGGTGGCAAGGCTGAGCCCAGCTGCATTTTTACCCCTGCAGTTTGGTTTATCCTTGACGAGGAGAACTACCTCAGTAGCTTTCGCAAAACTTCCTGTTTTGCCCAAGCTCAGTAAGACTTCTGTAACCCAGAGACCTGCCTACCAAACGGAAGAATTCTGTGCACTCTCCCAGGGCACAAGAGCCAAGCCAGGAAAAGGCCCCGAGAACTCCTCTCTGTTTCCCCACCTCCTGAGCTCCTAGATCTACACAGCCGCTGAGGTTCAGTGCTTGAGCACTCCTGGGTTCAACCCCCAGGACCAAAAGCAAAGGAAACAAACAAAAAACAACAACAAAAAACAGATCTATACAGCCAGCTGCCTAACTGGTGGGCGCCTCAAAGGCACCGAAAACACACTGTCCTGCCTCAAATCCTCTGTCCCCCACCGCAGTGAATGGCATCATTTACATTTGGGTGCTCTACTCACAAAACCAGATGAGGTGCCTGCCCTATAAAATCTAGTGCCTGTCCCTCTAGTTTAACCGTACACTATCCTTGCCTCCGGACACATGGGTTACTTAAAATTAATGAAGTCACATCTCTCCCCTAGTGTTCTTCCACTACCCATTTTGCACAGAACTTTCTTATGCAAAACCATAACTCTTAGTCAAAGTACTTAGAATGAAGCCGATGCTAGTCCCTGCACCCAATGGCTCCCTCTACCTACCCTACAACTTCTGATGCCAGACACGGCTCTCAGAAATAAGGTCATCTTGGCTGGGGGTGCAGCTCAGTGGTAGAGTACTTGTCTAACACACATGATGCCCTGGGTTTGATCCCCAGCACTGCAAAAGAAAAAGAAAAAAGAAATAAGGTCATCCCAACCCTCAGACTTCAAACAGTGTAGAAATAGAAAAAGAAAAGAAAAAAAAAACTAGAGAGGTCATAGCTTTGTAGTGATGTATGTCAAGGACAATATTGACTTAATTTTATATGGGATAACTTGAATAAGATCCAACTTCATGTAGTAAATCTAATAAATCAATAATTAGCTGTGCACGGTCGTGCATGCCTGTAATCCCAGCAGCTCTGGAGGCTGAGGCAGGAGGATCATAAGTTCAAAGCCAGCCTCAGCAACTTAGAGAGGTCCTAAATAACAACCTGTCTCAAAATAGAAAAATACTTGAAAAGGCTAGGATGTTGCACAGTGGTTAAGGCCCCTGGCTTCAATCCCTAGAACAAAAAAAAAAAAAAAAAAAAAGAAGAAGAAAAAGAAGAAAAAGGAATGGATCTATGGATCTTGCTTCCTCATCCTGCTCTTTCAAGCAGAGGCATCTAATTGATGAGCTGGCTTCTGTGCAGGTGCCACAGCGACGTGAGAGAGGACAGTAAGTCTGGCTTCCAGTTTGGGCAGATGAGATTCATAATGTTAGAAGAAACCCACAAAGGAAGGGTGATAAAAAGATGTTGGGTGACCTGAAGTGTCCCTTCCCCATGTCAGTCAGCACGTGGCACTCCTCTGGTCACGGAGATTGCATCATAGCAGGCACCTGACTCCAATTCAGGACAAAGAGATGTTAGACAGGTCTCAGGTTTGTCCCAGAAGATGTCTTATTCTTAAGATCTGTTGAAAGCTGGCTCACTCTCTCTTTCTGATTAATGTGGCTCAGGGATGTGAGACCTGGAATTACTGCAGCAATTTTGTTACCATGAGAAAGCACGGCAGATACAGAGTGGAAATACAGAAAGAGAGCATGATAGATCTTTCACTTTTTCCCTCCTTCTCCTCCTTCTTCTTCCAGTATTGGGTATTGAACCCAGGGTCTTGCACATGCTAGGCAAGCACTCTACCCCTGAGCTATGTTCCTAGCCCTGAACCAATAAATCTTTTATCATTTCAGCCAGTTTGAGGTTGTTTGTTTGGTTGCCTTCAGAAGCATATATCTGACAAAGGACTTGCATCCGGAATATACAAACAACCCTCAAAACTCAATAATTAAACAACAAACACCCTGATTAAGAAATTGGATTGGAGGGCTGGAGTGAGGACTCAGTGGTTACAGTGCTTGCCTGGTGTGTGCGAGGACGTGGGTTTGAACCCCAGCACCATGTACACAATGAAGTGTCCGAGGAATAAAAGTCACATGAAAAACTAAACAATAAAAATTGCTTCTCTCTCTCTCTCTCTCTCTCTCTCATTGTCCCCTCTTTCTTTTTTTTTTCTTTTCTTTTTTTAAAGAATCAGTTTTATTCAGTTTTTTCATGAGGCTTTAAAAGCTGATACTTCGTTGTGTACATGGTGCTGGGGTTTGAACCTGTGTCCCTGTGCATGCCAAGCAAGCATGGTAACTTGCTTCAGCCCCTGTCCCCTCTTTCTTAAAAAAAAAAAAAAAAGAAAAAGAAAAAAAGAAAGAAAATGGATAAGCTGGATTTGGTGGTGCACGCCTGTAGTTCTAGATACTCAGGAATGAGAGAGGGAGGAGAGGGAAGTACAGACGCTTGCAGCTTCACAAACAAAAGCACACATAGCAAGGCGATATAAGAGGGAGAAGGCTTCCTGGGAAGGATGAGTGGAGTTACAAGGGCAAAAACTTACAGAATTACACAGAATTACGAAAGCGCTTTGACAAATACAATGATTTACAAAGTACAGGCTTCAGAATTTTCTTTGCATTCCCACAAGGCCTCATGCAATATCAGACATATGGCTGGTATTGGTAAAATTTTTTTTTATTTTTGTTGTAGAATTTACAAATAAAATAAATCGTTCAAAATGGGAAGAAAGACGTTCAGGTCTAAGGGAAGCATGCAGAAGAAGTTCTGCTGTGTGTGTGCTCGGAGCTGGCTCAGATCCCAAGAACTTTTCTCCTTGTTACAGGCAGTGTTTAGGACTGGCCGCCTTTTAACGGCCCCTTAACATGGTCCAAGTCCTGCTTTGAGCTGTGGTGTGGTTTGCAGCTTGAGTGAGTGGCAGCGGCCTTGTGCTCCCTTTTCTACAAAATGATGCAGGTTTGGATGGGTATAGGAACAGCAGCACCCACCTGCCTGGGGTGGGGGGCTTCCTGCAGCAACCCCCACTTGCCTTCCTCTGCTGCCGACCACCAGGCTGTGTTCTGCAGAAACCAGCTTTGATGGTATCTGGTCTCCCAGATTGCAAGGCCCTCGCAGCTGCAGATTGGTAACGAGACAATTAACCTTCAAGGGTGCCTGATCCCAATATGGGGCACACAGCAGCAACCACCTCCGGTAGACAGCATCTTGCTTACCCACCTGTACCCCACAAATCCGGTGATGCTATGATTGGCCAGAGTGGAAGAAAACTGCTTAATTGACCATCTTTTTCACTCTTCTAGGATCCTAAAAGCCTGTGACTTCTCCCAATCAGTACAGGCTCTTTCCCAACAAGCTATAGATTAGATAAAAGAATCAATCTTATTCCAATAGGTTCTATAATGTTCTCTCTATGAGAAATCTCCTGGACACCACTCAACTCTTTTTTATTTTTTCAAATTTTCCTGCATTAAAAATTCTAAATTGTATTCATTTTTTAACAGAAACATCTTAGACCTACTTCACTACTGCTTTTGTTGGGTACTGGGGTCGAAACCAGGGCCTTGCACATGCTACGTACACTATCACTCCAACCCCTCTGCTGCTTTGATTTGGGTTTCTGTTGTTGCAAGATGAATCTTCATAAATGTACCTACCTTCAGGGGTTGGGGATTTGGCTCAGTGGCAGAGTGCTTGCCTAGCACGCACAAGGACCCGAGTTCAGTCCTCAGCCCTGAAAAAAAATAAAAATAAAAAAATAAATAAATGTACCTACCTTAAATTTTAATGCCATGGAAGACAGGTACAGACTCTGATCTTATACAGTGGAACCTAAGAACACACAATTTTAAAAATAATAAACAAATTACACAGATAAGAAAACTAAGATGTAGTAAAACTACTCCATTCACAGTCTCCCCTCTAGCAAGTCCCCTGCATCTATGGAAAAAGAAGGGGATTCTATAAGTCATCAAGAAGTTGGGAAACTGAAAGTCTCCCATTCATTTCTTTTTTTTTCCCCTCCTGGGCTGAGGACCGAACTCAGGGCCTTGCGCATGCTAGGGAAGTGCTCTGCCACTGAGCTAAATCCCCAGCCCCTCCGTCATTCATTTCTAAAACGTTTTCTGGGGATGTGTTTTTGTCTTTGTTTTCACCACAGACTGGGTGAATTATAAACAGCAGAAGTTTATGTGGCTCATAGATCTATGTCCAGGACTGTAGGGCCACCTCTGGTGAGGGTCTTCTTGCTGCACCATAACATGAGGAAGGCCAGCGAACACTGGACACGGAGAGGAAGGTGGGTTCAACTTCTGCCTTTTAAAGGTTCTAT
>PVKS010038418.1:0-17933 GCA_004027875.1 Aplodontia rufa
GATCCAAAAACTGTGGTACATTTATACCATGGAATATTACACAGCAATTAGAAACAATGACCTTGCAGCCTTTGAGGGTAAATGGATGGTTATGGAAGAGATCATGATGAGTAAAATCAGCTTAACCCAGAGATCTAAGGGTCGATTGTCTCCACTCATAGGTGGAGGTGGGGACTAGACCCTGGACAGTGAGAAAGCTAGTCTAGTAACATGAGTTAAATCCAGATAAGATGTAATGCTTTACAATCTAATACCCTTACTTGAATTATAAAAGGAAAGGGAAGGGAGGGATAAGGGAGGGTAATTGGGGGGGACACTCCTGGAGATAATTGCAATATCCAGAATATTTATACATTTTATACACATTTTATATTATTTTGTTAAAATCGTGTAAGGTTGTTCAAAAAATAATAATAAAAAAAAAATCACCTGCTGGAGCTATAGCTCAATGGGAGAACAATTGCCTAAGGTATACAAGGTCCTGGGTTCTATACCCAGTGCTTCAAAATAAAACTTACATGTTTCTTGAAGCCCAAAGTTCATTGCTATACATCACACACCACTTAATATTTTACGTAAGAATTATGACTTCTGATGACAAATTATTTAGTAAATGCTTTTTAGTGGCTAGAGTAGTCTAGCTATTCTTATATTCTGGAAACTTGAGCCTGTGGCGAATTATAGAATGTGCCCATATGTCATCAAATATTTGTCTGTTCTTTTTCTGTATTCAAGAATATGGGAAGGGAAAATCCAGGGATTCCATCCCTACTCTATAGTAGAAGACTGAACACAGAAGAAGTGGTGAACAATATTTGGAGAAGAGACAGGAACACTGTTTGACTCTAGTCCTCACTAGAAAGTGAAAAAGTATGCAGGTGTGGTATTGGTTCCTTATTATAACTGTTATGTAGAAGGATTTAGAAAACAGAAATATTCACAAAGAAGAGAAAAATTACTTACCCGGTCCATGGTTAGAGCTGTTAAGAACTAGTCAGGAAATTCCACTTCTGGCATAATATTAGGTAGAGCTCTGTGGGCATGCTCCCCAGTGAAACTGGTAAAATATTATTACAAAGAAAAATTAAGGTTTTTGGAAATGGCTCTAGGAACACACAGCAACTGAAAAACATTTGTTGAATAAAGTCTGCAAAAACTTAAGAACTCTGCTGGGTGTGGTGGTATACAGCGACTTGGGAGCCTGAGACAGGATTCCAAGTTCAAAGCCAGCCTCAGCAATTTAGCAAGATCCTGAGCAATAACTTAAAAATAAATTTTATGAAACAACATGTTATCATGTATGATTGGGCCTATGACATGTACAAATATATTTGCCACTAATAACAAAGAGAGTTTAATGAAAACAAAGATGTGTTAGGCTAAAGAAATATATCCAGTTGGTAACTCAAATCCACAGGCTCAAAAGAAAAGAACCCAGAAATGAGAAGAGTAATGTGGAGTTGGGGTAGCAGAGTGGTTACCTAGCATGCACAAGACCATGGGCTCAATTGCCAGCATTCACCAAAAAAGTAATATAATAAAAGCTATAGATGTAAACAATTTCTCCTTCTCCTAGCTTTTAATAAAACACGGGTTTATATAAGTTAAAAATTATACCACCAAATTGCTGTTTGAAACATTTGGATGCAGTATAACATTTGGGACAAAAGGAGTAAAAGGGAATTTTTATACAGGAATAACATTTCTATATCTTACTTGAATTAAACTAATGTGAATCAAGAGCAGTTATGATGAAACTGTATATGTTAAGCCCTACAGCAATTACTAAAGAAATAAAAAATAGTAAACAAAATCCTCTAAAGAATACAATACACATTAGAAAATATCAGTTAATGCAGAAAGCAGTAAAGAACAAACAGAGGGACAAAAAAGACAACACAGCTGAAAAGTAGAATGACAGGTAGAATTCACCTACATCAGTAACATTAAATGTGAATGGATTAATCTAATCACCAAGCATGCTAGTGCACACCTGCAGTCCAGCTACTCTGAAGTTGAGGAAGGAGGATCGCTGGAGCCCAGAAGTTCTGAGACCAGCCTGGGCAAAACAGTAACATCCTATCTTAAAAAACAAAACAACAAAAGAACCATAATCCAATCAAGAGGTTGGGACTGTCAGAATAGATAAAAAATGAAATCCAACTTTATCCCATTGATAGTTTGAATATATTTCTCCAAAATTCACATGTTGTTAAGGTGTTAATATTAGGAGATAGGGCCTTTAAGAGGTGATTAGGTCATGTGGGCTTCTCACCGTATACGTGGGATTAAGGCCCTCATAAAAGACACTTCATGCAGTATCTGCCTCTCTTGCTCTTCCACTTTCCGCTGAGAAACAGCATTCCTTACCTCCAGAGAATGCAGTATCAAGACACCATCTTGAAAGTAGAGAGCACCCCTCACCAGAAAATTGAACCTGCCAATGCCAAGATCTTACCAGCCTCCAGAACCGAGAGAAATAAATTTCTCTTATTTATAAAAGATCCAGTCTCAGGCCTTTTTGTTATAGCAGCACAAATGGACTAAAACAGAAAATGATACCAGGAGAGTGGGGTGTTTAACAAATACTTAAAAATATAGATGCAGTTTTGGAACTGAGTATCAAGTGGATGATGCTGGACCAGTTTTGAACAGAATGCTCCAAAAAGCCTACATTACTATAAATGAAGCTTTACAGTCACTTGTGGAGAACACTCAGAATAAGAATAGGTAATGTATGAGTAAATATAAAAACCATCAATGTTATGTTATTTTACAACCAGAAACTGTAAAACAGAAAAATTATTAACTGTTGACCCCTTTGAAATGTAGCTAGTGTGAAAAAGAAACTGAAGGAAAGTGGCTTATTTATCTACTAAAAAATGAAACCCTATCATTTGCACAACATGGATGGAACTATTCTTACTCATATGTGGAAGCTAAAATAGTTGACCTCACACAAGTAGAGAACAGAATAGTGGTTATCAGAGGCTGGGTAAGGGAGGAAGGAGTGAAAGTATAGGACTGGTTAATGGGTACAAAAATACTGAAATAGGATTAAGTTCTACTGTTTCATGACAATAGGATGACTATAATAAACAATAATTTATTGCATATTTCAAAACAGCTCAAGATTTTCAATGTTCCCAACATAAAGATCTGATACAAGGTAACGGATAATTACCCTGATTTGATTATTACACAATGTGTACATGTGTCAAAAAAAGCCATAAATATGTATGCCATAAATGTGTCAAATAATACATATAGATATAAATATATTTATATATTTTTTTCTGTGGTGCTAGGGATGGAGCCCTGGATCTCATGCATGAGACAAGCAATGTACACTGAGCTACATCACCAGCCTAAAGATAATTTTTGTAAGACTCCAAAGCCAATATTTTTAAGATGACATTTTGCTGTGTTGCCCAGGTTGGACTTTGACTCCTAAACTCAAAAGATCCTCCTGCCTCAGTCTCCCAAACAACTGGTACTGCAAGGCACATACCACCTTCCAGACTTCCCAAACTCAACTTTATCACTTACTGAGTGAAACTAATCAAACCATCTTCTATCTTGCTTTACTTGACAATCAGGTCAGTGACTAAAATCTAATGTATCTAGTATGTTAGTCTACCATTGGTCTCTTCCTTAAAAACTCACATTCTAAAATAAACTGTTTTTAAAGGCAAAGGGACAGTGAGAGAGAGAGAATCAATTTTATTTAGTTTTTCATTTTGGCCCTTCTTGCTCTGACACTTAGATGTGCACGTGGTGCTGGGGTTTGAACCCGTCTCAGCCATACAAGGCACGCGCGGGAACCACTACGCCACCACTCTAGCCCCTCTAAAATAAATTTTAACTTATTCTCTGATATTTACACCTATATTCTATCAGAATATTTTGGGAAGGAGCACATGGACAAACAGTATGATTTACCCAATAAGTACGGTGAGTAGTTACTGAAAAGAAAAGGACATTTGGAACGGCACTGGAGGAAAAGGGGATTCCTTTTCCATCTCCATGGTCCTGTTATTAATTTGGAAAGGAAGGCCGAGGAACTAGGTAAATGGATACAGCACAACTAGGCTGGGCAATTTAGAGAAGGAAAGCAAACAGTCCATTCCATAAAACAAAACTGTAAATACCCAGCATTGAAAAAAACAGAAACAAAACAAAAAACCGTATTTGACAGAACAAAAATAATTACAAACTGACTTTGATTTGGCCATTAAAGCACAATGCTCCCGGACTGGAGCGGAGGCTCAGCGGTTACATGCGCTAGGACGCGGGTTCCAACCCCAGCACCACTTACACAACGAAGTGTTGAAGCAACAAAAGCCACGTATAAAACTGATTCTTTCACTGTCCCTCTCAAAAAAAAAAAAAAAAAAAAAAAAAAGCAATGCTCCCTTCCACTTCAGAAGCCTTCTCTTAAGGAACTACAGGGCCAGGAAGGAACCTGTGAGCTCTTGGGCTGCCTAACACTGTCCACCGCCAGACAAGCACAACACAGGCGCTCAAACGACGACGGAAACTAGAAAATTGCTGGCTCTTCCGCAGGTCAGAATCACCAAAGACGAGAGGGGTCCGCAGGGTCCACCGCAGCTTGCAGGGTGCACCGCCCAGGAAATGCGTGCACAAACGGCCTTCGGGAACTTCTCTCCCCTCCATCTTCCTTCCCAGGAGCCTGTCCAGGAGAGTGCGACTCACTCCTCACGATTCAGGACCGACTTGCTGCGACTTCACTTCCGATAACCGTTTCTCTATCGGCTGGACGGGAGGAACCGAACGAGAATGCGAGAAACACGTGCCAAGCGACCTACACCTGCACCATGGCTGCTCACTCCACAAACGTCCCTCCGTGACATGCACGAGGCTGGGTGCCAAGGCCATCCAAACAAAAACCACCGCGAACGTTAGGCAAGTAAGTCACAAGGTCAACGCCCACGTCACCAACGACAAGCCAGGTCCCGAGCCTACTCTCAGCGCAGCGAGCCTGATTAGACCCCAGTGAGGGCACAGGCGAGGGCGTCGTCACACACACACGCAGCCCGTCCCTCTCACACGTCAGCACGCAGCGAGGACGCCTCACAAACCGTAGCACACCAGTCGTCGTTGTTCGCAGAGCACGCAGACGTGGGCTTTAGGCTCCCAGCTCCATAGTGTCCCTCCCCGCTCCCGGAGAGGGTCTCCCCATAGCCAGGGCTTCCCGCAGCCAGACCCGGGACACCTCATCTCACCCGAGAGAACACGGCACCGGAAGGGGAATGTCAAAGGTCGCACGTGTCTCACGGCACTGTGGGAAACGTAGTCCAACGCCGGCTGGGTCAGACGTACCCAAGGAGCCCCCGGGCCACGCAGTCCGCACCGGGCCGGGAATCTCCTGCGAGTTCCCGGAAACACGGCGGAGAGCTGGGGCAGCCTGCCGTCCCGAAGCAGTCCGAAGTAATCGAAAACCCAGGCCAGAGTAGAAAAATGAGCCGGAAGTGCGTGCTCGGGCTGGCGCGGGAGGCGAACCGGAAGTCCTTTTTGGCCACCACTCACTGGGAAACTGGAACTCCGAGCCCGGGAGGGTTGAGGACACAAAAGCGAATCGTGAAGCCCGTTACTTGGAAACCGCGCCTCCGGTCTGAGGGAATTCGAAGGGGAACCGAGTTCGGGCCTAGTGAAGGCCCGTAACTGCACAGCGTTGCCAGTTTTCCTCCAGGAGAAAGCCCCCGGCCCAGCGCGGTGTCTGGCACGTTCCTCGACGCTCTGAACGTGGCCAGGAAGTTACCCGATACCCTTTTCCAATCCGTTTCACCACGGAGTCAACTGTAGCTCCAGTTTTTGTCGCCATAATGTAGTGTTCAGTCTCAGAATTCCATGCTTCCTTTAGCTGATCATAATGTCTGATTTTTTTATTTTTTATTCCACATAGTCTTAAGTACTGGAGGGAATTGTTACATATTCGTGTGTACATGGATGTGGACATAGTGAGATAGTTAAGGCCGATCGTAGTCCAGGATCTACATCTCTGATATTAATGTTGTGTACTTCACTTTAAAAATTTCTGATGAGCATTCCATTGTGCTAACTATAACCCCCCTCTTAACAAGGCGCCTCCCCGAGCTTTTCTTCCCGGCTCTAATCTTCCTGGCTCTAATTGTCCCGGTTCTAATCCTCCCGGCTCTAACCTTCGGGGCTCTACCTTTCCCACAGGCACAAACATACACCCAGTGACCTACTTTCACCACAGTCCTTGGGGCAGAGAACCAATCAGCATCTGCCCTCTGCTCTAACTACCCCTACCCCCATGAAAATCCCCATAAGTGCTCTAGCGTAATAAACGGGGAACCCATCTCCGACCACTGGTTTTGGTCTCCCTGCTCCGGTGTAATCCTTTCACTAATGTGCCACAATTTGTTCATTTTTTGCCACAATTTGTTCATTTTTTCCTTGATGACATTCAGCTTATTTCCATTTTGTATACATTCTGAATAAGCTTAACGTGCTTTCATTTCTCAGAAGAAAAATTGCTGGGTAATTGATAAGTTTATGTTTAACGTTATAAGAAACAAAGCCTTTCAGGATGATTAGTTGTGAAGGACTTGTGTTTTAGGCAAGCGGTTTCTGAGTTTCTTGATATCCTTATATGGATTGTGAACTGGGTTTAGTGGGGTTTTGAATGTCAGGTTGGGTCTGGGATTGTGGTTTTGTGATGTGAGATCACAGGAAAATTTAATGTGTCTATCCCAACTGTTACTTATTATGGTTTTTGTTTCATGATGGGAAAGGGGATCACTATGTTTCTACCAATGAGAATTGAGAAACTTGTGTCTAGCATGTCATTTTGTTTGCAGAATTGACTGTTTCTAATAAGCAAGTAAAATTTGAGAGAAAAATTATAAAACCATTTATGGTTTAGTTTTTAAACTAAATCCAGTATGTTTCAATGACTGGACTCTATAGTTGCACAGAAGAAAAATACTTTTTGCCCTTTCCCCTTTAGTTAGTTTTAAGTGATTTTTTCCCCCAGATAATAGAGGTGAAATTGTGTGATTAACATCTTTGGATATTCTAAGCCAAACAAAAATACTTGAAATAGCTCTAATCACCGGATCAAACTCATAGTGATTAAGTGTATTTTTTTTTCAGGGCTGACAACCGAAGCACTCTGCTACTGAGCTAAATACCCAACCTCAAACTCATAGTAATTAAAATAGTCATTTTCTAACACACATTTTCTGTAAAAATCTGTATTTCAAACTTCACTTAAAAGAAAGATTTCTTCCATCTGTCTGGAGCCTATAATATAGTTCTTTCCATATTTTCAACCTGTATTAGTGAATAGTTCATCTTGAATACAATTATTATTAATACTTAACAATAGTTATTTACTATAGGCAAATAATCAAGTTACTATGGAAGCTCTAAAATAGGGAACATATGATATGCATATGTCCTTAAACCAGAATTACCCCATTGCCCACACCCTAGTCTCTTGATTCTTCTATATTTTACCCCTACAAGTGATATTTAAATGAGATTGTGAATTTTCAAGCATTAAATGATTGCATAAGTATTACTATTACTTGGATTCTTGGGGAGTAGAGAGTATGCTATATTGTCAATTGTCTCCCTAGAGCCCTCCCTGTTCTCCTACCCACCCAACCCCCAGCCCCTGCCACACATATCTATGGTTGCACTAGATTGTGTTTCTACACCTTTGCTGGGTCTAATAACATGAGTTTGACTACCTTTCACCCAAGCCTCGGTTTAGCTCCAGCCTCCACAAATGAGTGAAAACATTCAACTTCGCTCAGCCTTTTTTCTTCCATTGACATCCATTTACCTTCAAAGGCCACAATATCATTGTTTCTAATTGCTGAGTAGAACTCCATTGTATGTATATACTGCAGTTTTTGGATCCATTCATCCAGAAAGGGGCATCTGGGTTGGTTCCATAATTTAGCTATTGTGCCCTCCTTATTTTAACTACTGCTCATCCATTAATCAGATATTTCACTGCATTCCTTTCCCCCACAAACAGAAATGCATTCTCCAATTAAAGAAGCCTGTATTTTTTTAATGAACTTTTCTTGATATCTAAGTAACAAGTGCTTAGGAAAGTGCATACAAGGGAAAGCCATACGTCTGGGAAAGCCATATGTCCGCAGACCTCAGTGTTTTAGTAAGTAAAGATGGAAGTTGAATCAACAGATTACAATATTAATATGTGACCAGAAGATAGGTTTCTATGTTATATTATGTCCTCCCATCCCATTTTACTCTTCTGGATCCTGTCGCTCCATCTATGCTTGGAGTCATATTGTGAGGGAACTTGTCCCATTCCCATAGTCCCCAAAGGCATGGGAGTAATCTATGTTTAAAAGAGCAGGGTTGTTTCTGGTTGTAATGGTGCATTGTTGGTATTCCTAGCAACTCAGGAGGCTGAGGCAGCCTTCCAAGTTCTAGACCAGCCTTAGTGAAACCCTGCCTCAAAATAAAAAGAACAGGGATGTAGCTCAGAGGTAAAGTCCCAGGTACAAAAACTCAGACAGGACAGTCTGTTCTCTATACATAGGAAAGCACCTAAGAAGAACCAGTACAAGAGGAACAAGTCTAGAGTGACGAGGTCCTAGGAAAGGAGCAAGACATACTACCCATTGTTTTTACTTTGAACACTTTTCCCCTTAGTTTTCATGAGTTAAGGAAAACATTCCCATTTTTAATCCCCCTCCAACTAAAGAGCAAGAACAAAAAATGCAGGAGAGGGTTTTGTGGTTTTTTGTGGTTTTTTTTTTTTTTACAGACACAACTAATGGATGCCTGTCCTATTTCCCCTTTAAAAATAGAAAGTAACAAAATGTCTTCAATGTTGTCAAATCCAAAAGAAAGGGAGCGAATCCAAGATGAGTCAAAAGAGTGTGAATATAACCTTGAGCTAACACCTCAGAAACACTAAAAGAATTTTGATCCCAAATAGAATGCTTAAGTGTTCTGAGGTCTCCAGCTCTTAATTTCTATATAGAAACAGGAGTAGAAAGCTGGAACTAACACTGTGCTCAGTAGTATAAAAGATTTCTAGAAAAATGCTGCTTGCTGGCCCAAAGAGATGAGAGGGCTGGCAATCTCTGGGATTTTTTTGTTTCTTGTTTTGTTCATTAGGGAAGTCATTATGAGACTTGGAAATCTGGAAATATGGGATATATTCTGTGTGATACAGAAATGGTAAGCCAAAAAATTAACTTAAAAAACTGGCCAGGAGGGGTTGGGGATTTAGCTCAGTGGCAGAGTGCTTGCCTAGCACGCGCAAGGCCCCAAGTTCGATCCTCAGCCCTGAAGAAAAAAAAAAAAAAAAACTGGCCAGGACCTGAACTCAGTTTTGCATGTGGCCTTCGGTGCTCCAAGATATCATTGTGTATGTGGTGCTGGGGTTTGAACTTGTGTACCTGAGCATGCCAGGCAAGTGCCACAACTGCTGAGCCACCACTCCAGCCCCAGTTGTGTACTTCTTTACAGCAGGCTAGGAGATTTTTTCAGACCCCATCAGAAGCAGACCCAAATTTCTCACAATGCAATTAACATTTTTTATGATATCCACATAAACACTTTTCCCACATTTTTTTATTGGTGCACTATAGTTGTACATCACATAAGCATATTTTTGGCCATTTATAATCTGTCTACTTTGCATACCCCACGAAGCACAGAACATGTTTTAACAATAGAAAAGACAAATCTATGGGGAAGCAGTAGGGCAAACGGCTAACCTAACTTCAAATTGAATGAATTTCAAAGTAATAGGGGGATGGCTCTCTAGGATACTTGGAGGTATAGGGAGGGGGATGGGGAGGGGGAGGGTATATGAAGAACTCATAGGAATGAGGAGATTGGGATGATGGGGGAACCATCCCAGAAGCCGATGTCATTCCTCCACGAGCTACCTATTTAACGCATGAGTTCTTCTGGGGGAAACTGCAACAGGTAAAACCCAAGGTGGTCATCCATGTTTTGGCATTACCCCTGGATAACAAAGTTTATATACATTGATTGCTACTGTTTTGATAATGTTTCCCCCTCAACTGTATCTCTATATACTTATAATAAAAAAAAAACAATAGAAAAGACAAATCGCACCCAACATGTTTTAACAATAGAAAAGAAATTGAATAACTATAAACAAAAAAACACCAAACACTGCTGACCTTCAGAACTCACTCAGACTCCACACTTAATGCTAAGCAAGATCACCTAGATGCATAATCTCCTTTCCTATTTCCCCTAGAAGATAACTTCTATTCCTTTTTGGGTAGTGGTCTCATGCTGCCCATCTCTGGTGGGAGGAACTTCCTCTTTGACATATCTGTCAAGTGCCACCCAGTAAATCTGGTTGTATGTTACTGTCTCTCGTGGTCCTGCCTTTCCCTAATCGATCTCTAAATCCTTGAACTGCTATACCTATATGGTCTGACTATTGCGTGTCCTGCTTAGCATACCCTAATAATTGTAAATTATTTGTTTTCCAAGGTGCCATACTGGGCAATTCCTTTAGGAAGTTGGCAGAATTACTTTCACCTCCCTCCCCAATCCTTTTCTGTCTACTTCCTTTCCCCTTTTAGCTCACTCCCTAATCCTTCTGCAAGGTTTACAAAATCTCCATTTTGCTTGTTATTCTAAATTGTAAAGAGAAGCCTCAATTTTGTGCTTAAGATGTTAACTGCTAAATAATCTTTCTTCAATTTTACATCTGGTGTCCTTAGTGACACCCCCTCCTTTGTCTTTAGTTCTCTGCCTCAACTACAGGAAGTACCCCCAGGAAGATCAGGTCCACTGCAATGTTTGATTCTTTGGCAAGAGAAGGATGTCCAGGATGACAAAGTCCTGGCTCAGTGCACAGCCTTCCTGCCCTGCTCCTACCTTTTCTCCCTACAAAAGCTCTGTGTACCTCATTACTTCTGAAAAGTGAGTCCTCAAGGTCAAGTATTTTAATATTTCTATCCATTACCTCACACTGGGAACATTTTTTTCTTCCTCAAAAATGTCTTTATGTCACATCTGGACTTCATATCTGAAAGAATAGAAGAAAGAAAACAAAGTATTTTATTTCCCCTGTGCCAGAAAATTAAGTGGTGTGAAGAATAAAAGAAACAACTGAAAATAATGAATACTCACAATCAAAAACTAACATAAGGGGCTGGAGTTCGGCAGTTATGGCACTTGCCCGCATGCGCAAGTACATGGGTTCAAACCCCAGCAACCACGTACATAACTGTCAGAGCAACAAAAGCCATGTGAAAAACTCAACAAAAATTAATTCTCTCTCTCTCTCTCTCTCACTGCTTTCTCTCTTTAAAAAAAAAAAACTGACATAAGATTATGAAATTTGAACAGACAAGAAAATAGAGCATGAGGAGATCTTATATAAGATGTGAAGTTACAAGAGGGCAAAAAGTTAAGTCCATACTTCTGAAATTCAGGTGTGTACCAGAATTAACTGAGAAGATTGTTGCAAGTACTGATGTAAAGACACCAATCAAAATTAACTAAACCAGCATCCAGAGGACAGTCTCAGACATTAAACCAGAGTTTTATGCATGCTAAGCTTACTCTACCCTAAGTTACATCCCTGACCTCTAGACATCTACATTTTAACATTTCTATTACATGATATTTGTTGAAGGTCAAGTAGTCTCTACTTAAAATCTTTTAATGCATTCATTTCTCATCTCCTTTAGCCATCTTTATCTTTTATTTCTTATAGACAGGCTCAGTGTAGGATTGGTTCCTTTTAATCAATCAGATCTAAATGTCTCTTAATTCAAAAAGGATATACCAATTGACCTAGTCAAAGCAATTCATGTCCATGTCTTTCTTTTTAAAATTTTTTTTTATTAAGGAGCTGAGTCATTTTACTGTCATAAATGCATATAAAGTAACAATATGATATGCATTTGTTCTTAAACCAGAATTACCCCCACATCGGCCACACCCAGTCTCTTGATTCTTCTATATTTTGCCCCTACAAGTGACATAAATGTTTAGACTGTGAATTTTTCAGAATTAAATGATTGTATAAGTATTATTTGGAAGCTGGAGCGGTGGCTCAGCAGTTGTGGCGCTTGCCTGGCACGCGTAGTACGCAAGTCCAAACCCCAGCACCACGGAGACAACAAAGTCTGGGAGCAATGAAAGCCATGTGAAAAACTAAATAAAACTGATTCTCTCTTTCTCTCTCTCTCACTGTCCCTCTCTCTTTAAAAAAAAAAAAAAAAAAAGGATTATTTGGATTCTCAGCAGGGTAAAGAGTATGCTACACTGATGATTGCCTCCCTAGATCCCTCCCTCTTCTTCCACCCTCTCCCATTCCCCCCTGCCTATCATCCACCCCTTATCTATGGTTCCCCTACATTATGTGTTGCTATGCCTTTGCAGGGTCTAATACATAAATTTGACAACCTTTCACTCAAGCCTGGGTTTTGCTCTAGCCTCCATAAATGAGGGAAAACATTTGACCCTTGAGACTCTAGGTTTGGCTAACTTCACTCAGCATGATTTTTTTCATTGCCATCCATTTATCTTCAAAAGCCACAATAGTGTTTCTAATTGCTAAGTAGAATTCCATTGTATATATCTACCTCAGCTTTTGGGTGCATTCATCCAGTGAAGGGATCTGGGTTGGTTCCATAATTTAGCTATTGTGTCCACATCTTTTTCTTTTTTTTAAAGAGAGAGGGACAGTGAGAGGGAGAGAGAGATGAGAGAATCAATTTTATTTAGTTTTCCAAGTGGCTTGCATTGCTCAGACATTTCATTGTGTATGTGGTGCTGGGGTTTGAACCCTCATCCCTGCGCATGCGAGGTAAGCTCCGAAACCACTGAGCCACCGTTCCAGCCCCATGCCTTTCTATTCTAGCACTTATTTCTTTGCTTTCATCACACATTGATTTCTCTTGATTATTCAACAGTGATTATTTAATGCATTTATATCTTTATTCTCAAAACTCCTCAAAGGCAGAAAAAATAATATATTCATATATCACTAAACAAGAAGCTCCTAGAACAATGCAGTTAATTACGGAACAAATTTATCACTAAATATATTGCAATAAGAGCAAAGGTAAACATTAGGAAGATAAGAAATTAATATTGAAAGAGACAGATGAATGTCAAAGTAAGTATTTAGTCAAAATAATTAAGCAATAGTTATCTTCTCTCTGCCTGCCATCATTCTCACAGTTTACTAGAGTAATCAAGTATATTCTTTCCGGTAATATTTCCATTTCGGATGAGAAGAAACATCCAAACTAGCCTAAGGTGAAACTCTCATCATTTTTTTTACTGTTATGCTAAAACTAATGCATTTTATTGACTAGCTTTGTGCCTTAAATAATATTCTAGTTACCAAAAGAACAATTTGCACTGACTCAGAATCAAGCTTTCAAAAGTTTACTTGTTGCACAGGAGGGACATTCTTAGATAAAACACAAACGCAACGTAAATCTCCTTAGATCTTTAAAATCTTTCTATAGTTCAAAAGCAATTGATGTTTGTCCATGAAATTTTAGCATCATAGATACACTGTATATCTCTGTGTTCTTTATGGATGTGTGTGCTTTATAAATAAAGAATAATTTTCTTTTACCCTCAAGAACCAATTTTGGCCCTTCTATGAGCCATGTCACTCATTGAGAATGTATGGATTAGGTAAAGTGTTCTTAAATATGACAACAAAAATACAACCCATCAGAGAAATAAACTGATAAATTGAACTTTATCAATTTTATTTTTTTTTATTTTTTATTTTTTTAAAGAGAGAGGGACAGTGAGAGAGACAGAGAAAGAGAGAATCAACTTTATTTAGTTTTTCACATGGCCTCAGTTGCTCCAACACTCAGTTGTGTACGTGGTGCTGGGGTTTGAACCCGGGTCCTCGTGCTTGCCAGGCAAGCGCTGAAACCGCTGAGCTACCGCTCCAGCCCGAACTTTATCAATTTTAAAATCTGCTCTTAAAAGACAATGTGAATAAGCCAGGCAGAATGGCGTACACCTGTATCACAGCAACTTGGGAGGCTGAGGCAGGAGGATCGAAAGTTTGAGATTAGCCTCAGCAATTTAGTAACACCTTGTCTCAAAATAAAAAATAAAATGGGGGCCGGAGCAGTGGCTCAGCAGTTACGGCACTTACCTGGCAAGTGCGAGGACGCGAGATCAAACGCCAGCACCACGTACACAACGAAGTGTCTGAGGAATGAAAGTCACATGAAAAACTAAATAAAGATTGCTTCTTTCTCTCTCTCTGTCCCCTCTTTCTAAAAAAATAAATAAATAAAATGGGCTGGGGATATGGCTCAGTGCTTAAGCACTGGGGAGGGTGGGGTTCAAGGTCCAGTACAAAAAAAAAAAAAGTGTGAAGATCTGAAGAGAATGAAAAGTCACAGACTGAGATAGAATCATTGCAAAGCATACATCTGACAAAGATCTTGATTCCAGAATGTAAAAAGAACTAAACAGTAAAAAACAAACAACTTAAAAATGGGCAAAAGTAGTTGAGGATATATCATTCAATAGTAGAACACTTCTCTAGCATGTGCAGGGCTTCAGGTTCCACCCCTACATAGGAGGCAGGAGGAAATGGGTAAAATATTTCAATAGTTATTTCACTAAATATGATAAAGGATGGCAGAATATCAGATATTTAGCATCATCAGCTGTTAGAGAAGTTCAAATTAAAACCATGATAAGACAGTTACTAGAGTAGCTAAAATTAAAAATACTGAGAATACCAAGGACTGGTCAGCTTGCAAAGGAACTGAAACATACATCACAAGTGAGAGGGGCTGGAGATGTATCTCAGAGGTAAAGCACTAGCCTAGCACGCCTGAGGCCCTGCATTCACTCCTCAGTACCATCTCCCCCACCCCGAAAAAATATTGATGAACATGTAAAATAGGATAGCCACTTTGGAAAACTGTTTAGCATTTCTAACAAAGTTAACCCATAAGCTTATGATTAACTCAGCAATATCATTCTTATGGGTCTACCCTAGAAAAATGAAAACACATTCACACAAAAACCTGGATCTGAAGTTTTGCAGCAGCTCTACTGAATACTCAAGCTGAATTGAACACTCAAATTTAAATTCAAAAACTGGAAACAACAGAAGTATGGATAAACAAACTGTAGTACATCAAACAACAAATAAAACGGAATGAACTACAACTACTTGGATGAACTCAAACAAGGCATTAAGCAGAATGAAAGGAAACGGTCTCAAAGGATTACATACTAGGGCTGGAGTGGAGGCTTGCTGGCTCAGTGGTTACGGCGCTTGCCTGGCATCTGCAAGTATGCAGGTTAGAACCCCAGCACCACATATACAACAAAGTGTCAGAGCAAAGAAGGTCACATGAAAAACTAAAGTCGATTCTTTCACTGTCCCTCTTTCTTTAAATTAAAAAAAATATTACATACTACATAATTCCTTTATGTAACATTCCCCAAAAGACAAAATTATAGTGGCAATAAACAGATCAGTGGTTGCTAGGGGTTAGGATTGGGGAGAGCTTTTGACTATAAAGGAATCATGCATGCAAAGAAGCGTTTTGATGTGCACAAAGGAACTTTCTGATGTAACTTTCCTATATCATGACTGCGATGGTAGTTACACAAATGTATACAACATATATAGTGTTAAAAAAAAGCCATTGCTGGGGATGTAGCTCAGTTTTAGAGAGCTTGCCTGGTATGCATGAGGCCTTGGGTTCAATCCTCAGGATCACAAACTGCCCCTCCCCCAAATAAGGAAAAAGGCCAGAAAATCTCAAATATTATTACATCAGACAGGAAACCACTTAGAAAAAAATAAGCATAACAAGCAGTAAGCACTTTCTTCCTGACTTTCCCAATGAAGTTCATATTTCTATATTTCCAAATGCCTCTAGTTGATGAAACTAATAAATGCAAATGGACTCAAAGGATTAGCAAAGCATCTTCTGGATAAAGACTTTTGTTGTTGTTGCTATTGTTTTGTTTTTTGGCACTGAGGATTAAACCTAGCGCCTCATACACACTATACAAGTGTTTGACCACTGAGCTAAACCCCCACCCCAAATATAAGGACTTTTGATAGTTGAAAAGCCGTTAGATTAACAAAGTCATATGGTGGCCAGAAAGTTATATATGAAGAGAATGCCAAATTACAAACCATACAAATTACGTGAAAAAAAAAATAGAACTGTATAATGAAGGGACCAGGATATTTTCAGCTTAATGCAATGGCAAATCAATCCTGAAGACAATTTCCACTGAATTAGTATACGTGTTCTGATAAAACACAAATCACCATTCATGATACAGCTTTAAAAATCAACAACTAAGATCTATCAAGCTTTTATCAATACCTAGCCAAAAGCCCAATTTTAAACCATTACCAGTAGCCCAGCCCAGAAACCTGCTTGCAACCTGGTTGGCCAGATTCAGATGACTTCATGCAGAAGAAATAAGCAAATGGTGGAATAAGGAATTTTTTTGCACTTTGATCAAACTGGGGAGAAACAGCTGAAAGCCACCTCTGAATAAAACCTATCCACTTGCCAACCCATCTCCTGTTTCAAAACCTGAACTCAACATGTTACTCTTCAAAGGGGAAAAAAACTAAAATTTTAAAATTTCTAAAGTAATTAGAACACTATTTGTCATCTGATATATGAAAAGACAGCAATTTTCAGAGGAAAACTCAGTGTCTTATATTGCTAAAAGTAAAAAAGACAAAGTTTGAGGAAAACAGTATAATGGAAAAGGTCTAAAATAAACCCTTAAGGGGCTGGAGCAGTGGCTAAGTGATTATGGCGCTTGCTTGGCATGTGTGAGGATGCAAGTTCAAACCCCAGAACCACGTACACAAAAGTGCAGGAACAATGAAAGGCACATGAAAAACTAAATAAAAACCGATTCTCTATTTCTCTCTCTCTCTCTGTCCCTCTCTTTTTAAAATAAAAAAAAATATAAGTAAAAAGGATTGGGAATGAAGCTCAGTGGTAAGAGTACTTTACTAGCATGTGTAAGGCTCTGGATTTGATACCTGACATCAAACACACATGCACAAAAATGAATTCTTTAAGAGGACATGCATGTATATGTACCTAAAAATACTGCTGCAAGTAATATTGCCCTTACATAAACCCTAAGAGCACTGACTCCTTTACATCTGTACAGATATAAGCCTCAATTGCAGTTTTGGTCCTGCTTTTAACAACCTTCTCTTAGAACTGAAACAAACAAAAGTCAGTGAAGATATACCTAATATAACTATCAATCAATTTGGCATGATTAATATTCATATAATACTTCACTCATGTTCTTGAAATGAACATGTTATATTCACCAAGGTATATTGTATATTGGGTCAAAAAGAAAGCATTAATGGCCAGGCACAGTGGCACAAACCCGTAATCCCAGCAGCTCAAGAGGCTGAGGCAGCTTCAACAAATGGTGCTGGACAAACTGGTCATCCACCTGCAGAAAGTTGAAATTAGACCCATATCTCTCTCCTTGCACAAGAATCAAATCAAAATGGATCAAGGAGCTTGGTATCAAACCAGCTACGTTGAAATTGATAGAAGAAAAAATTGGTCCAACAGTTCAGCATTTAGGAGTAGGCAAAGACTTTCTCAACAGGTCTCCGAAAGCGAAGGAAATAAAGTCAAAAATCAGTGAATGGGATGTCATAAAGCTAAAAAGCTTCTGTACTGCCAAGGAAACAATCAAAAGAATCAAGAGGTTTCCTACAGAAATGGAGAGTATCATGGACTATGATTCCTCAGACAAGGGTCTCATATCCAGAATCTATAAAATACTCAAAAATGTCAGCTACAAAAACACCAACAGCCCAATTGATAAATGGGCCAAAGAGCTAAATAGAGACTTCTCACCAGAGGACATTG
>PVKS010038419.1:0-17936 GCA_004027875.1 Aplodontia rufa
AAAATAAAAAATAAAATTACGACTGCCTTGACCTAGTTTCAGTCCCCAGGGAGAAGCCAGTCAATTCCCCTTTCTTGAGTAGCTAATTAGGTCTACACTTTAGTCTTTTGCCTTGTAATGACACTCCTGCCTGCTGGGCACCTGCTCTTATCACCTCAAGGACAGGTGACTGACTAGGAACAACCCCCACACCCTGGAGCTGTGAGGTCATCGGGGTTTTCCAGTCCAAAGGAATCTAGGGAGATCTGTCTCATCTTGGTCCGCTTTCACCGATCCTACCTCTCCAGCCTGGATTTCCCCAGTTCCTGGTCACAATGCGTCCTTTCTCCTTTGCAGCTGTAACACAGTTTTCCCCTTCATGGATCCGTGGAGCAGTGTGCTATGTCCTATCATCAAAAGAATCCTTAAATCTTTTGTTATTTTTTTTGTTTTAGTGGTGGTAGTTGTTTTATGTATGGCCCTGGGGATTGAACCCAGGACCCCATGCCTGCTAGGCAAGTGCTCTGCCACTGAGCTGCACCCACAGCACCAAGAATCTTTAAATCTTACAAATAAAACAATCACTTCCTTAAAAGAGATAAGCTGCTAAAAGCATGTAATACATGAATAAACTGAATATTATTAAATATATTAAATATTTTTAATCCAAAGTTTGAAAACCTTGCAATAAAGGAAACCTCAGGCCCAGGTGGTTCATGAGCAAATTCTGTCAATCACTTAAGGAAGATGTAACCCATTACTGCACAATCTCAGTCAGTAAAGGGGATGGGAGGGAGCACTCTCAATCCAGTTTATGAAGCTAACATGACCCTGATGTCAAAAGCAGAAAAAAGCGTCAAAGGCATGAAGTCTATATACCAAAATCTCTCATGAGTCTACAGGAAGTAATCCTGAATAAAATACCAGATTCAATCCATTTATATAAAACATACCCTACCAAGTAGGAGTTCTTTCAGGAATGCAAAGTGTTTTTAACATTCAAATATCAATCAGTAATTCACATTAGCAAAATAAAAAAACCCCACCTTTATATATGTGGAAATAGATAGACAGGGCTAAAGAATCATTTATGATTTAAAAAAAAAGCAAAATAGGGTTATTTAGACTTGGTAAACATGGTAAAGAAAATGAGCTACTATTGTCCTTCACTGTTAAGTGTAGACACTTTCCTCCTCACATCTGGGATAACATGAGGACGTGCCGCTTCCTATCCTGATTCATCTTTGAACTGAAAGTACATTTGTCTAATTTCCAGTATATGGATTATAAGTAAAGCTGCTAATACCATCCATGTGTAGGCTCTTGTATGGTTCTAGCATTTTCTTTCTTTTAAGTAAAAAAGTAAGAGTATAATTGTTGATTCATGCATAAGTGCAAGTTTGTGACTATCTAGGAAGCAGCCGGGACTGTGGCTGTATCATTTTGAACCCCTATCAGCAACGTGTGAGACCAGTTACTCCAGACCAACCTCACTTAATATTGTCAAGTGTCTGTACTTAATTTATTTCTTGCCATTCTAAAGCAATGTAGTACTATTTCCTGGTGACAAACTTTGCATATGAAGTGAATTGTGATGATGAACATTTTTTTTTTTTTTTTTTGGCCAGGCTTGCTTCTTCTCAGAAGTGTTTGTTCAAAGTATTTTTTCACTTTTTCACTAGATTGTTTTGTCCAAAACCAAAAACAACAACAACAAAAAAAAAAAAAACTTGGACATGGATCATGTCAGCAGCTTCAGTCAACATCCACCAGATGGAAGCCAAGCAAATGTCCTTCAGCCCATGAATGGGTAGACCAGCTCCAGGGTGCCCATATAATGGGAAATTACTTGGTAATGGAAAGATAAAGAGAACAACTGATGCATGGGTGAACGTCACATTGCAATAACAAGTGGTCTCAAAAGGCTCTGTGCCGAATGATTGCACTGGATGACACAAAGAAGGAACAGAGTGGTGCGCTGTGGTTCCAAGGGGTTCATAGTGAGGACTGGGATTAAGCAGAAAGGAAGCAGGAGACAGAAATTGTTCTATTTTGTTTTAAAGAGAGAGGGACAGTGAGAGAGAGAGAGAGAAATAAAAAGAGAGAATCAATTTAATTTTTCATGTGGCATTCATTGCTCTGACACTTCGTTGTGTACATGGTTCTGGGGTTCAAACCCATGTTCTCACAGATGTCAGGCAAGAGCAGAAACTGCTGAGCCACCGCTCCAGCCCAAGGGAAGGAAATTTTTTCAGATCTTGTGAATGTTGTACTATCATTTGTGGTGACAGTGACGTTTTAAAAATTTTTTTGTCAAATCTTTAGAACTATCTACTGAAGATGATGAATTTGACTTCATATAAATTGAAACATGAGATAGTGCATGCTTCTGTATTTTCACTTGACACTCTTAGCACCCATGAACCTCGCGGAGATGGGACAGCTATCTTTCCCTGCATCCAGTGGAGGCACCAGCTTGATTCACTGGTGAGTCACGCATTAGAGATGATCTGGTTTGCAATCGTCATTCTAAATAAACTAGCTTTCTATTCCTCAAATCCTTCTCCAAGATGGATGGCTCCAGTAATTCCTTACCTCCCTGGTCTCATTTCCAGTAACACTAATACACTGGATTTTCCTACATCCGCCCCACCCTAAGCCTAAGACAATCTTGCGGGGGCAGCTTCTTGAATGAGAATAGGATGTTCCCACCCACCTCTGTATATTGACACTTGCCTTGCTCCTGGCCGTAAATCACTTGGTGACATCACATTGTTGCTATAAATCCATGAAAAAATAAGCTATCCTTCCATTAGGGAGCATAAAATGGTCCATTTTCAGACTGTCTGCGTACTGTTTATGGGTTGCTCGCTGCTGTCAGGGTTTTTACAAGAGAGCATCCACTGTTGCCTTCTGGCCCTGGGCCAGAGAGCTATGTTAATATTGCCCATTTTCCAAGATATTTGGTGGGAACAGTGCAAAACAGAGCCACATTTTCCGTCAGGGACCTGCACCACGTTTTAGTCTCTATTTCCCAAACAAATGAAACCCAGTGTTTTATGAGCTTCTTCAAAGGAGCTACACGGTAGCTCTGTTTCTTGAATAGGGCTATTTCTTCTCACAAAGCAGATCAAGATAGCAGGGACTCCAGCTTGCAAATTCTAGAGCTTATGAATGGATAGCTTCAGGGCCTGAGAGAATTATTTGACTTCTTCAGGAAGGGCGAGGTACTGGGATGCTCCCTGAGATTGGAATTGAAAGCACCTTGGGCTCAAATAGATTATCTGTGTGAAATCTGCAAGAGCTGAGCTCCAAGGGGGACCCGTGGTTGTGTGTCACCATCCTCACACTTCTTCATTTGGAGTAGAAATTGATGCTTTCGTCTCAGCAGTCTCATATTCAACTCTGTTGTTGTCCTTCATGTCTTCCATGTCAGGAGTTTGGTTTAGGATTTTAACCCAGGAGAAAGATGGAGTGATCATGAATAGGTGGCTAAGCAGTCCGTCAATTTTGCTCAAGGAAAGACAGATAGATCATAGATATAGATAGACAGATTGATGATAGATAACAATCTATACATGTGCATTTATATATGCATATTTTATATTGTTATAGAAACAAAAATGCAAATAAAGTTATGAATTATTCCATTTTAGCCCATTCAGTTGTCACGGATAAGTAATCCAAGTTAATTTCTTGTTTTATTTTTTTTCTTTCTCCTCTTGTTATCAAAATTCACTTATTTGTGTTATTTGTGTGCATTCTGTGTGTTTGTCTGGTTATTTTCAGGATTGCTGGTCTCACCAGTTGTATAATACAAAATAATTTTAGTAATAATAAAATATGCTAAGTTAATTGATGGCATGATAGGTGTTGTAGGGCGTGTGCTGCGTGTTTTCTCTTTTGAAGCTACGGTAACTCTGTGGAGTGTGCACTGTTGTTATTCTCATTATGTAGATTGGGAAAACCAACGACAGAAAATTGAGAAACTATTTAACATTGCACAGATTGTAGGAGGAAAATCCTTGTTCCAAATGCATGCCTAACTGATTTGGGAGAAAGTTCTTTTAAAAAGAATCCAATACTGATCTCATTTTACTAATAATTTTAAAGAAAGGGTGGTAAATAATTTGCCTAGTGTTTATATTGGGCATAATATTTATTGCATGAAGAACCCAGCTATTTGACAAAAAGGTGATGTGCAATTTTACCTTAGACATATTTATTTTTTAAAAGAGAAAGACACACAAAGAGAGAGAAAGAGAGAATCAATTTTATTTAGTTTTTCATCTGGTTTCATTTTTTTCAATACTTTGTTGTATACATGGTGCTGGGATTTGAACCCGTGTCCTCGTTCATGCCAGGCAAGCACCATAACTGCTGAGTCACCCCTCCATCACCCTTAGATGTGTTTTGATATTGATTTTCAAGAATCAAAGGGCCAGGGGCTGGAGCCATGGCTCAGTTGTTACAGCACTTGCCTGGCATGCGCAAGGACACAGGCTTGAACATCAGCACCACGAACATAATGAAATGTCAGAGCAACAAAAGCCACAGGAGAAACTAAATAAAATTGATTCTCTCTTTCTCTCTCACTGTCCCTCTCTTTCTTAAAAAAAATAAAAAGGAATCAAAGGAATTATTCTTTTCCCAAGATTTTCAATCAAGAATCAGGAAAGTAAAACATTTTGCTTATGAGTTGAAATGGCAAATGACAAATTTCAAAATAAACCTGCTGATTTATGAGTGAGCCTTGAAAGAATGAACGGCTTGATACTTTGCACAAATTTCATCTAAAACTCAAACAATGAAAGAATTCTTCTGGCTTCAAAAATCACACCACCATGGTCATATAAAGATATCACTTTAGACAGACCTCAGGTTTAGGTGAAAACTTCTGGTTTGCTGCTGTTTTGATCATTGGTCCCAGGTATTTTGGAAATTTCTGGGTTTGAATGGAAAGGCCATGAGTGTATGTTATAAAATATTTAACTTGGTGGACACTCAGAAGGAACTCATTCACGCAGATTCCAGTGAGAGAAATGAACTCTCAAAACCAGTTGAGAAATTGGGGGCCAAATTCAAACTAGGCTTATCCCAAGATTGAAAGCAACCAAATAATCAATTAATGAATATGAAATCGAACCAACCTAGAAGATCAGAGACCAAAGGGTCAAGAACGACTATCAGGGTCTAGAGGCTCACAGGGTACAGGTTCTGGAGATTAACACGTCCTTATGGTTCAGTGAAATTTAAAGCCCAAAAGAAAAAAATGGATTTAGATTAAATAGTTCCATTCTTATTGACGGAGGGGGTTCCCATACCATACCTGCAAAGGCACAACAGAATACCTGAAATTTCCTCTGAGTTGGGAGCAGAGGACCATCTGGAGTCTACAGGCCCAGAGAAGGTTAAGAGCCACAACTACAGGAATGAAGCATTTTCCTAATCCCAGAGAGTTTAACTCTCAAAACTTGGGATGGAAGTCTGAGTCTCTGCAACCTCCTGATCTTTAGGGAATATACTCACACAGGCCCTGTACACAAAAGAAAAAAGAAAAAGAAAAAAAAAAGAAGAAAGCTACCAAACATAGGTTCAGAAAGAAGTGTCCACCTACGTATTCAGAATGTCTCTTCCACTGATCCTGATGTTTATCAGGTCCTTAGCTTCTCCATGAAGAATGCTTGGAGATTTAAGGTGATTTAAATCTCTAGCTATTTCCTTTTAATGCACATTATTTTTCTAGATCTTAAATGATTTTGTATTTCTGTTGATCTTATCTGCTTACAGCAGTAAACTTGCCTTTTAACTATTCAAGTCTATTGAGGATTAAGTAATGGAAGGTGGGATGCAAGCATGTTCCTTAAGTTTTCAGAGTCTTTGTCTATAAAAGGAAGAACAGATTCTCCATGGATTTTTTAGTTGGGTTTAAATAAGGTGCTTTTGAAGTCTACTGATGTCCCTGGAAAATACCAGTTTCTCAATCTACGGAGGTGCTATTAGCCCAAATTTCAGTATGTGTGTGTGCTGGGAACACATTCTCCCTTGTGAGCATATTTAAAGGAAGCATGTGAAATTCCATGAAATGCAACCACTTTGTGAATTTGCAATGAAGAAATGAAGGCATTTCCTGTTCTGAGGTGGTGGTAAGAGGGTAGGAGGAGGGCAGAGCTTGCCATGCACAGAATCCAAGAAGAATTGTAATGTGTGCTCCTCAGACATGCCCCATCGCCACCACCACCACACCAACAAACCAAACCCAAGCAACACAAAAATTACCAAAAAAAAAATAAAAAATAAAAACAGAGAGAAAGAAAGAAGAAAAAGGAAACAAAAAAATTTAAAAAGCTGTTGAAATAAGAAAAAAGAAGCTGAAAAAATCTGGAAAGTTAAAACTAAAAATCCCAGAGATCAGAAAAATTGGCAAGTTGACCCAGGTTTGCGAGTAGAAATGTGTGGTTCATACTTTAAAATTTAGAGAAAAGCGTATGAGAGAAACCTTTGGGAAAGTACATTAACAAAATCGCCTTGTTTGCAATTTCAAATAAACCATGACGCAAACAATAAAGATGTCCAGAAAGAAGCAGACAGGGCTTCAGCTGTGCTGGTGGCGCAGAAATGACGATCTTGCAGAGGTAATGGTGACGGAGGATGGGGGATACTGGTGGAGAGGAGCTGGTCAACTGGCAACAGCTGGTAAACGATGCAGGGATTTTGAGACGAGGCCAGATTCTCTGCTCCCGCTGGCGAATGAAGTTCAGGATGACTGCAGATCTCTACAGCCCAAGTAGTGTTAGCAGCTCCCCAACTAAGAGCTGGGTTCCCCACTACGGTTGAACAGCTCTTGGAAGGGAAGCACACCCCAGGAATTCAGCACCAGTCTTCTTCTGGGTCCTTGTCTCATGAATTTGAAGAATAAAATCCACAGACAACCATAGGAGGGGAGAGTAAAAGGAGTAGGATTTATTGAAGGAAGGAGAGCAGTCTCTGCAAGGTGGAGGGGCACCTGGAAGCAGGTCCCCCTCTTAGTGTGTCAGACTGGGTTTATACTGGTTTGGGTGTGAGCCTTGATTAAGATTCATTTGAAGCAGGCATTGGGCAAAGCACCAACCTCGTTGGCTAATCTCTATGTAAAACAGGCATTGAAACTGAGCACCAAAACCATTGGTTAAAATCTATCCAAAACAGGTAGCACATCTTTCCTGGTTCCCATCTGTGTCTGTCTCCACTTCTCAGTTTTCCTGACTTGGGGACAACGAATTTGCAGAAGTTGCTCTCACAGTTGAGCGTCATGGTCTTTTGCATTTGAAGGCCCTGAGCATGCCCGTTAATCTCTCTCTACCTGTTAGCTTCTAGGTGTGGTTGGATGGGGTCTGTGGTCCTGACCACCTAGCTAGCTGTTTTATTATCTTTCCTAATCTCTATCAGTAACATTGTGGTAGTAACCATCCCTCCTGGGGTTCCTGTCACAAAGTTTCAAACCAAAATCAAAGCAGAAAAATTCACAAGAGAAACAAAGTTTCTCCTTTGTGTTTCTTATGTGGACAGGACTCTAAAACCCTACCTACCATGGCACTGATGACATCTAGGATCTTTTTGTTTGATTTGATATTTTTTGGGGGGTGGGGGAGTGGATTGGGGATTGAACCCAGAGGTGCTTAACCATTGATCCACACCATCATTCCTTTCTATTTTTTTTTTTTTTATTTTGAAACAGGGTATCACTAAGTTGCTTAGGACCTGGCAAAGTTGCTGAGGCTGACTTTGAACTTGTGATCCTCCTCTCTCAGCCTCCTGAGTCACTGGGATTATAGGTGTGGGCCACCATGCCTGGCTGCTTTGAGTCGTACCTGAGATTTATTATTTATTTTAATTAAATTTATTCTTTAACTGTATAAGTTTTTTTAAAAGCACAGTGATCATCCTCAATGATATGTTGTTTCGAGGGATGAGTATTATATACTCCTCCATTTCCACAGGTTTCTATAAGTAGATAGGTTTCTGGGGCTACAGAAGAATTTCTGCATTTCACTTCAAATTCAGATTTAATTGTGACAGGTCACACGTGTCAGGTGTCTATCCACTTTTAAATTAAAATTTAATCCAGTGCCTTGGGAGGTCTGTTTTTTAATATTTGTGGACAAAAATGACTTGCCAGAGAAGCTGGATGGCTGTTCAGTAGTTCATCAAATAGCCGCCAGCCTAAATAGGCCCCAAACAGTGTTTTCAGAGAAGCTTCATTTTGGACTTAACCTTGTTCCAAGATCCCAGTCTCCTGCAGGAAAGTCTTATATGCCAAGTATTGGCAAAAACATAACTGTTACTAAAATCGAAGCAGTTACTATTAAAAGTTCTCATGTCGATTGGGAAATATAAGATGAAGAGTTTAATATTAACTCAGTCAGTTGCGACTAGACCACTGTATTGCAGCTAATAGCATTAAGACATCACTAACACAGCTTCTCCGAAGACAAGTGAGGTATTATGGTCCGACCAGGCAGACAGACTCTACCACGACTTGATTATATTTATATGTTTTCTTGCAAACTGCGGTGGTATTTCTCAAAAAATTTTAGGTGTCAACATATGGTTTCAATTTCTCTGAGACATATAGCATAGCCTGTTCTCAGAGACAATGGTGCCAAACAGGACTTGAGGTAAAAGTTAACATCCCGTCCTTCCCTATAAGTCTCCTTGGCTAACGCCTAAGTAACCACCTCAGATGGAAAATCACACCATGACCCAAATGAGTTTTCTCAACTGCGAAGGGGAACAGGTTTCTCTTTCTTACACACACGAACCTGTATTCCAACAGACTTGGGAGCATAACACTATCTCACGCTCTAGCTGAATTTTGAGCATAAAGTTATCTATATTTAGCCATTACCTTTATGATCAACTTTGTGGAAATTTAGGCTGAAGACATCAGGCTATCCAAGTTTTAGAAAATAGAATACATTCAGCACAGAAAAATTTTAAATTATTCTAAAACTTCCTTGAACAAAGTATTTTTTAAAAAGTTCCATTTGATTTCTAATAATAAAAAAAAAATGCCTGTACTTCTGGTATTGCTATGTTACCTGGTGTATCAAAGGATTTGCAGAATGGTTGATCTTCAAGGTACATTTTCAATGTACTGTTTGTGCATTTATTTAACATGCAATCAAAAGTTTTCTGTTTATCTGTAGTGTGTACCTGGGTGTGTATATATACAGATTTATTAAGCATGTGTCTGTTTTTGGAAGAAGAAAACCCTGCAATGTAAATTTGAAAGCTCAGTTGGATATCTGAATGTTTTGTCTACATGATAACCCACATCTGAACTGGGCACAGGTCCATTTTAATGCCTACTAGCTTGTTGTGAACAATTCCTTAAGTTATAAATTCCCAGGGATTTGCCCCCATTGGATGCATGTATGGAGTTACAGCATCGTCATGCAGGAGAGGTGGGAACAGATTTTTTTTTCCACGTTAATATGAGGAAGACCATGTTGGTGAGGAAAAGAGAGAGATTTTGTCTATGCAGTTCCCCCTACATTTCAAATGATGATGTGGAAGTCATAAATTGTTCAACAGTCCGTTAAACCGTGTCCCTGAATTACTCAAGATTTACCTGCTCAGCCACCGTCGCAGTATTATTGTCTCACAACGATGTGTTTATAAAATTTGTAGATAGAAACAGACTAAACAGAACTGGACACAGCTCTGCTTCAGTGAGAGCCGGACTGCTTCAGTGCACTTCCTGACCAATATAAGGAAAGTGCTGTAGGAGGACCATGTGCTTTCGTCCAATTATAACAACATAGGAGATAATACAGAGAAACAATGTTAAAAAAAAGAGTGGAAGAAAAATGGACAAATCACAACACCGAGTTGAATGACTATTAATATATGTGCTTATCCCCTCTTTAAGTAAATTAGGCCCATAACCAACACACTTTTTTCAACATGTAAAGTTGAATCAGGAACATCTTTCCCTGCCAGTAATATGTTTAATTTTTTAAAACATCATGACTAAGTCATAACAGATAGTATATTACTGGAACACACAAAATTGTATTTAAAAACTCTGTTGGACTTACTTCCACATTATTGCTCATTTGATTGTTATTTTTATTACTTTTTTAAGAGAGAGAGAGAGTGAGACAGTGAGAGAGAGAGAATCAATTTTATTTCGTTTTTCATGTAGCATTCATTGCTCCGACACTTCATCGTGTACGTGGTGCTGGGGTTCAAACCTGCATCCTCGCACATGCCGGGCAAGCAGCAAAACTACCGAGCCATGGCTTCAGCCCCATTTTTCTTATTTTTAATGTCTACAACTTATTGAAGGTTAGTGAGTTCAACGTGATTGTAGGGCCTGATTTCGTTATCTTGTACAGATATATAGATATATAGATATATCTAGTACAGAGGTGGCAAACTGCACTCTGTGATTAAATCCAACCCTCTGCCAGCTTCTGTGAAGATTCCCCGGAGCACAGCCTCATCCAATTGTTGATACACTCTCTAAGGTTGTTCTAACGCAGTGGCAGAGTAGAGCAGTTGGGACAAAGACCACCTGGCCTCTGAAACCTAACTGGGTTTTTACTGTAAAACTGTGCTGGCTTCTGATAATAACAAAAATCTTTCTGTGAAGTGGGAGTGTTTTAGATCTGCCCTTTCCAATCTGGTAGCCACTTTCTATCCGTGACTATTGACCACTTGAAGCATGGATAACAGCACTGAGGAATTTTTAATCTTATTCAATCTTCATAAATTTAAATTTAAGTGGTCATATGTGGCTAGAAGGCCCTTTATTGGTGCAATTGTGGAATCCCTGGTCTGTCATCGTCCAAAGCCCATCCATTTAACAATGGAGTCTCTAGGAATTTCCAGAAGGCTTAAGATGTAGTAGCTGACTCTTGCAGTGATCACTGTTTGCATTAACTTTCTGTTAATTCCTCAATCCATAGCAAGGAACCAAATTGGTTTTAATTTAACTGCTTTTAATTTAGTTAATTTATTTTAGCTAACAAAAGTTATTTACCGTGATCTCATGAAAGGTTAAGCAGAAATAATAACTTTTTCCTGAATAAAATCAGGAGATCATATTTCACAACACTCAAATTGTCCCTTCTACTGTTAGTATTATCTATCGTCTTACAGTTGGTAAAATAACTGAGTCACAAAAACAAACAGGAAATCTCCAAGGTCCTCACAAAACAGCAAGTTAGAAAAATGCAAAAATGCGTATTAATTGTCTTTATTGAACCCTGTCGAGTATAACAACAAAAAATACTATGGTCTTCTTCTTTTTTTTTTTTTAAGAGAGAGGGACAGAGAGAGACAGACAAAGAAAGAAACAACTTTATTTCATTTTTCATTTGGCCTTCATTGCTCCAACACTTAATTGTGTATGTGGTGCTGGGGTTTGAACCCCGGTCCTCATGCTTGCCAGGCAAGTCCTGAAACTGCTGAGCCACCGCTCCAGCCCCAATACTATGGTCTTTTTAGATGCAGTTACTAGTAGAAGTTGTTAGGAGAAATGGAGAATAATTATTTTTCCTCTCAGTAGCAGACAGAGCTTCACAGTGAGGTTAAGAATCACCAAAGGAAAAACGGAAGAAAGAGAGAGGGCAGGAGTGGAGGGAGAAGGAAGAGAGTGGGAAAGACAGGAGGGAGAAAGGAAGGATAGAAGAAGGAGAGGACAGGGAGATAAACTCAGGCATATATGTAGACTTAGATTTTACAAAATTATGCACATCTTATTTCTTCTTATTTTCAAAGAACTCAAACAGTTTTGCAAGCCTGTGAAGTTATGGTGCAATGTCCCCATAAACAGGAACTGCCTTTGGTGACCAGGTTTTCTGAGTACTATTAAAGACATGTCTCAACCGACAAAATCTTTCCTGATATGAATGATGGATTTCTCTGGAATAGAATTAAATAGGCCCTTCAAATGCAAATGTTTCAAAAATTTAGATAGCAAATAAAAATTAATTATGATAAATTTTGATCACTGCATAATTTTATCTGGTCATTTCCAGGGACCAGGGAAGGTGTGAGAGACATTAAGTGGAGATACGAGTGGTTCAGCCAAAGGTGTGGGAGCATGAGGAACAGGTGGGTTTGAAAGAGTAAAAATTACTGTGCACACCTACTTCCTTCCACAGATAGGAGAGTGCATACATAACTCTGTTCAACACTTAAGATGCACCTACTGTGTCCTGGGAAGCCAGTGTCCTGCAGTGGTTTGAGCCCAGACACAGTGCCAGGCTACTGTAGTGTGAGGTCTGGCTGTCTCCATTCATAGCTATATGCCTTGGTGGCATTACTGTACCTTTTGGTGCTTGCATCTTTGTCTGTGAAATGGATATTGAAGTCCCTAGTTCCATTGGGTATTACTGAGGCATCAATGCCCTAACCAACAGGAACTCTTCACACAGTGCCTATGTAATAAGCACCGATGGAAGGTTAGCTCATATTATTAGTAATACTCTCCGGAGGTAGAAAGGTAAACATAGAAAACCTTATCCTGCAGGAGCTAACATAAAGCTCATGAGTTTTCCACCTCTCCTGCCTACTTTGGTTAATTGTTATGAAGAATCCTGAGGTTTTGATTCAAGTTCTGAGAAAATGTTTTCCCAGCTCTCTTGGTTCATTTTTGTGTTGCTGTAACAAAACACCTGAGGTCAGTATGTTATTAAGAAAAGAAGTTTTGTTGCTCAGAGTTCTAGAGGCAAAGATTCTAGAGTTCAAGACTGTTAGTTCTAGAGTTCAAGATTGGGCTGCTACCCCTGGCAAGGGCCTCATGCTCTGTCATAACACAAATGAGAGCATCACATGGTAGAGGCATGTGCCAGCCTACAAGCTAACGTGTGCCAGTGAGGTAAAAAAAACCAGAAGGAACCCTGCTTTCTAAGAAGCTGCTCTTACAGAAACCCAACTCACTGAGTGCTAACCCAGATTCTCAAGAATGGCATTAATCCATCCTGAAGGTTGTATATGGGACCAATCCGAGCACACTCAATTGGCGTCATGGTTGCTGGGCAGATTAGTCAGAAATGGGTTAGAAAGAAGGATATGATTGGATACAGGAACCCCTCCAGAACTACTAGTGAGCTTACTTTGGGGCGGAAAATGATTGGAGCAAGTGGGGGAAGATGATTGGCTTAGCCAGGATATATATGTACTTCTTGTTTCCGCAATAAACGCTCTTGGACCCTCCAACCAAGAAGCCAGGTGTCTGTGACTTGACTCCCCGCTTACCCCGGGGGTTTGGCCCCAAAGAACTTCCCACAGAAGGTGGTGCCCACGACCTACTTACCTTCTCACCTTCTGAAGGCTGGTCTCCTGACACTGTGGCACTGAGGAATTAGGCCTCAAGGTGAGCATCAGTGGGGACCTGCCACATGCTAACCACAGCAGCGGTACTAAAGGTGGTGTCTTCATGTGTATCTGATGGCGTGGAGGACACACTTCCCCAAACACGGCACCTCTGCATGTAAGAAAGCTGCACAAGCAGGAGGGGCTGGCTCAGGATGCCTGCATTCTCCCCTGCAGAAAGCCACAACCTAGGAAAGTCGCTGCACACCTACTCTTGTCCCCGGAGACTCTCGTGCGACAGGAGTCCTGCCTTGTGCTGCAGACACGTCACACAGAGATGCTAGGAAGAAAACACAAAAAGGCCTGGCCTGCATACCCACTTCTTACCCTCAGATTGTGTCCTCTAATCGCATTTCTACACAACTGACCATGAAAATACAGTTTTCCTGGGATCTTTGGGTCTCTGCTTCTGAAGGCTGTCATGTCCCATAAAACTGACGTTCAATAAACGTGCTTGCTTGTGTCTAGTCATCCCATCTTTTGTGACCAGAACACCAGCTATGAACCATCTGTGAGTGAGGGAAAGATATCATGTTTCGTCCTTGCTCTAATGAGATGAAAGAAAAGCAAAATCAGCCCTTTAGCTAGTTATCTCTCTAAGTGCTTCACATTTTCCTTAAACGTGCTTGGCCTAAGGTCATCTGATACTTTGATTCATATGGTTCATCTACTTATTTGCAATAAGAAGTCAGGCTATAATTTTTTTAAGTGAGAGTCTATTTTTTAATAACTTTTTCATTTGGTCTTTGTTTCCTAGACACTCACTTGTTTGCATGGTGCTGGGGTTTGAACCCTTTGTCCTCGCACATGCCAGGCGATCGCTCAAATCACTCAGCCACTGCTCCAGCCCCTCATGCTATAATTTGATACATATTTTGACATGTTTTTGTTCCAAACAGATCACTGGTTGTTTGGATTGCTCGGAAAGGAACAATGAAATTGTAAGAGGACATGATAATTGAGCAGCGGCGATTGCGTTTCACAGAAAGAGCCAGCTGTCCTTAGACTCAGCTGTGCGTGCTTGGCTTTCCAAACTTCTATTCATTCTCCAAACTCCTCGCACAAATACTTGGTGCTATGATGATGTGGAAGCCAGTTTTCGATTCCTTTCCATCTGCCACCAGCAAATGGCAGGCAAACAAATGCTTTATAAATGAAGAATGGCAAAATTGACCTCATCCATCAGCCCAGCCAACAACAAGCGTCGTCTCTGGATAGCCATTTACAAAATTCCTGACAGCGCAAGCCTGGGTCAGAAAAGCAAACCTGCAGGACAGGCTTCTCTAAGCTTCAGTTCACGCTACATAGATCCGAGAAGGTACCTGCCCTTGAACACACGCACATGTGTGTACCTGTATCAATCTGCGTGCACATCTTTCTATTTCATTTCCATGTACGCAAGCATGTGCTGAAACGATATCATTCTGAATTGATGTGAAGTATAGCAAAGGTTTGGTATTTGTTTTTCTTTTTCCATTTAAAAACATTAAAAATGGAAAATTTATACTACAAAATTAATATTTATGTAAATGGATTTTCTCCGTATTTAACTAGTCAAATAAATCACTAGAAACTTAAAATATGTTCCTTAACTGCAAAAATTATGTTCCACATTCTGAATTTACAGTTTGAAGCTATTCATTAGCATTACTTTTCCAACTTTAGCAAAACAATAGTAGCATACATTTTACTCCCGAGAATCAGAGATACTGGAATTATGCTACAGTATAATTTACTTTTTATTAAATTTGTTTTAATAAACAAAAAGTTGTTTTGCCAAAAAAAATCTCTAAAATGCATTTTTAGAGACAGAGCTAACTAAATGTTTTAAGAGTTGACTACAGGTTTTAAGAAAATTAACTGGAATAATTATAAATGTGAGTTTCTTATTTAACATGATAGAACCAAAGTCTAGAAACAAATAAGTGGGTTGAAGTACAAATCAGTTTCATTTAAAAATATTTTCATTATAAGAAATAGAAATAATTATTTTGTATTATCATTAAAGACGATATTTAACTAAAAAACAGTTTCATTACCTTTCCTCTGATTTTCTAGTTTATAGACATCCTCTAAAAGCAGATATGTGTGGGGGTGCTATTTTAATTTCAGTGCTGTTCATATTTCAATATATTTCCTTAATTTACTCCTTTTGATTTTACATAGTCAGTATTGCACTGAATATAATTTTCCATGCTGTATCTATCTCCTTAACTCTGTAATGTGAGCAGTTTCTTAGTGTTATGAAGCTGGAGCCTTCTAGGGAAACTGAGGCAGCATGAAGACCCTCCCCCCCAACACAATTCTTGGGATCAAATAAGAAAGATTTCAGACATGTTGCTCCAAGTAACAGGGATGATTTATTGAAGGCATAGGAAAAGGGAAAGGGAACACTCTCAAGGGAGAGTGTGGGTCTTCTAAGAGAACAGGGGAGCAATGTGCCTCTCCTGCACTCACTTTTAGTGGGGGTTTCAGAGAGTTCCTGAAAGTCCCGCCCATGTCCACCTCTTAATTTTGACTAACAACACTATGATACCACACTTAAGACCTAACTGTCATGGCAACTCTAGGTTACCTTAGCCCGTGCTGACTGGTTATAGTTGAATTTCTTTCTTTTTTTTTTTTTTAAGATGGAGGGAGAGAGAAAGAAAAAGTGAGAGAGAGAAAGAGAGAGAGAGAGACTCAATTTTTTATTTATTTATTGTTATTTGGCCTTTGTTTCTCCAACACTTAGTTGTGCATGTGGTGTTAGGATTTGAACCTGGATCCTTGCACATGCCAGACAAGCGCTCCAACCACCGAAACACCGTTCCAGTCCTCTAGTTGAATTCTTTTTTTTTATTTTTGAACAACCATACAAATTTTAACAAAATAATATAAAATGTGTATAGTTTCTGGATACTAAATTTACCCCCAGGAGTGCCCCCGCCCAATTTCCCACCCGTATCCCTCCCTTCCCTTACCCACAATATCTCTAAAAAAGTATTAGGCTATATAACATTATACCTCATCTGGATTTAACCCGTGATAATAAACCACCTTTCTAAATGGCCAGGGTCTAGTTCCAACCTCCACAGATGAGTGGAGACATTTGACCCTTGGTTCTCTGGGTTAAGGTGGTTTTACTCAGCATAATTTCTTCTATAGCCATCCATTTAACTTTAAAGGCTGCAATATCATTGTTTCTAATTGCTGTGTAAAATTCCATGGTATAAATGTACCACAGTTTTTGGATCCATTCATCCAGTGAGGGACATCTGGCTTGTTTCCATAGCCTAGCCATAGTAAATTGTGCTGCTATGAACATCGATATTGCTGTGTCACTGTAATGTGCTGATTCTAAGTCCCCTGGAAAGATTCCCAGGAGTGGAATAGCAGGGTCATATGGTGGACTCATCCCTAGTTTTTTAAGGATTCTCCACACTGCTTTCCAGAGGGGTTGTACCAGTCTGCAGCTCCATCAACAGTGTGTTAGTGTTCCTAACTCTCCACAGCCCCTCCAGCATCTATTATTGTTTATTTTCTTCATCTTTGCCATTCTGACTGGCGTAAGGTGATATCTTAATGTGGTTTTCATTTGCATTTCTCTGATTACTAGTGATTTAGAGCATTTTCTCATGTATTCATTGGCTTGATCAATGTCTTCTGGTGAGAAGTTTCTATTTAGCTCTTTCGCCCATTTATCAGTTGGGCTGTTAGTGTTTTTGTAGTTGACATTTTTGAGGATTTTGTAGATTCTGGATATGAGACATTGGTCAGAGGAATCAGAGTCCATGATTCTCTCCATTTCTGTAGGAAACCTCTTGACTCTTTTGATTGCTTCCTTGGCAGTACAAAAGCTTTTTAGCTTTATGGCATCCCATTCACTGATTATTGACTTTACTTCTTTCACTTTTGGAGACCTGTTGAGAAAGTCTTTGCCTACTCCCAAATGTTGAAGTGGTGGACCAATTTTATCTTCTATCAGTTGCAACATAGCTGATTTAATACCAAGCTCCTTGATCCATTTTGATTTGATTCTTGTGCAAGGAGAAAGATATGGGTCTAATTTCGACTTTATGCAAGTGGATGACCAGTTTGTCCCGCACCATTTGTTGAAGAGGCTGTCACTTCTCCATGTAATATTTTGTCCCCCTTTGTCAAAAATCAGATGTTTAAAGATTTGAGGATTTGTTTTGGGGTCTTCTATTCTATTCCATTGGTCTTCTTCCCTGTCTTGATACCAGTACCAGTATCATGGTTTGTTACTATGGCTCTATAGTACAGTTTTAGATCTGGAATGGCAAAACCGCCTGTTTCATCTTTCTTGCTTAGTAGTGCTTTGGCAATTCTTGGTTTCTTGTTGTTCCAAATGAATTTGAGAATTGCTTTTTCTATGTCTTTAAAGAAGGACATAGGTATCTTTATAGGGATAGCATTAAATCTATATAAAGCTTTTGGTAGAATGGCCATTTTTATTATATTAATTCTGCCTATCCAAGAGCATGGGACATCTTTCCATCTTCTTAGGTCATCTTGGATTTCGTTCTTCAATGTTCGATAGTTTTCATTGAAGAGATCTTTGATTTCCCTTGTTAGGTTAATTCCCA
>PVKS010038420.1:0-17929 GCA_004027875.1 Aplodontia rufa
TAGGGGCCTCATACCCAGAAGCTACAAAATCCTCAAAAATCTCAACTACAAAAACACAAACAACCCAATCAATAAATGGGCCAAAGAGCTAAATAGAAACTTCTCCACAGAGGATGTTGATCAAGCCAATGAATACATGAGAAAGGGCTCTAAATCACTAGTAATCAGAGAAATGCAAATCAAAACTACATTAATATATCACCTCACACCAGTCAGATAGGCAAAAATGAAGAAACTAAACAATAATAGATGCTGGAGGGTTTGTGGACAGATAGGAACACTGGCACACTGTTGGTGGAGCTGCAGACTGGTACAGCCCCTCTGGAAAGCAGTGTGGAGAATCCTCAAAAAACTAGGGATGAGCCCACCGTATGATCCTGCTATTCCTCTCCTGGGTATTTTTCCAGGGGATTTAGAGTCAGCACATTATAGTGACACAGTGAAATCAATGTTCATAGCAGCTCAATTTACAATAGCTAAATTATGGAAACAACCCAGATGCCCCTGACTGGATGAATGGATCCAAAAGCTGTGGTACACATAAACCATGGAATTTTACACAGCAATTAGAAACAATGATATTGCAGCCTTTGAAGGAAAACAGATGGTTATGGAAGAAATTATGCTGAGTGAAATCAGCATAACCCAGAGAACCAAAGGTCGAAAGTCTTCACTCATCTGTGGAGGCTGGAGCTAGACCCTGGCCATTGAGAAAGGAGGTCTATTATCATGTTTCAAATCCAGACAAGGTGCAATGTCATACAACCTAAGGCATTTGTAAAGATGTATTGGGAAGGTGGGGGAGGGATAAGGGTGGGTAATGGGGGGAGGTTCTTGGGGGTAAATCTAATTTTCAGAATTTATACATATTATATTATTTCACTAGAAGTTTGTTTGATTGTTTAACAAATAACTTTCTGAATAAAATTAAAAAATGAGGAAAACAACAACAACAAAAAGAAGGATATAATCCTCAAGGGAACAACTCTAGTGAACCACTTCCTCCAGTGAGACCCCACCTACAACCTACAGTTTCCAGACAGTAGCCCATTCAAATGATTAATTCATCAAATGGATCAGTCTGTTGATGAGATTACCTCTCTTGTTATCTAATTATGTCACCTCTGAACATTCTTGCCTTGTCACATGAGCTTTTTGTGCATCACCTCATATCCAAACTATAATAAGCATTTCAATCACAGGGAAGGAAGTGCATGTGCAGAGGTAGGAATGAACTTAACATGTTTGAGGAATGGAAAGCTAGACAGGGTGCCTGGTGATATAGAAAGAGGAAGTCAAGTCCTGTGGGAAGTATGGGCTTGGTCATCTGGAGCCCAAGAATAAACTTGGGAAGATATTGTTGAGTTCCTATCTGGACTAAGACCTGCTCTGATTTTAATTTCTCAGATGATAACTTAACTTTTGGTAGAGAAAAGAATTAGAGTGTAGATGTGAATGAAGGAAGGAGTGTGGAGGTAGCTCTGACCAGAGTCAAATGTGATGAGGATTCTAGTATCTGAGACTAAAAGTCACAGTGACTAATATAGATGGCCATTTATGGTGCACTTATTTTTACCAAACTAAGTACACAGTACTAAGTACTGTGCAATATCAAAATTGTTAACTTCTCATCATGACCACAATGACATGGCTCCCATTTTGATGCACACTCACAGAAGAGGAAGCTGAGGATGGTAATAATGTGATTAAAGTCATTATTAATGTTATTCTTAATTATTACATCATTAATGTGATTAAAGTGATTATGCTACCCAAGGGTGTAGCATAATCAGGATTTAGACCAAAGCAAAGACTTCCCTATGCCAGATTTTAGTCAGTAAGTTAGTAGGACAAGAAATATTTTAATTATTAGGAATGGTAAGATCAAAGGCACGAACGAAGGCCTGAGGAAAACATTGATCAGAGGGATAGAAAGACAAAAAGATAGAGAGAAAGCTGGATGAATAAATGACAGCTAACAAGCATTTCCCAAATACCTGTTAGGTATCAGATTCTGCTATACTTTGCACATATTATTATATTTAATGCTTATAACAGCCATGTGGAAAAAATTGAAGTATTTATTACACCATGCAAAAATTGAGGATATTAACCACTATTTATAAATGAGAAAAATGAAACAGAGAGATTAAACTCATGCGAACCATGCATGGTCACTGCCAGAATTACTTGAGGCAATGTGTACAAAGCACCTAGAAGACAGCAGGTATCCAATAGGTAGATATTCTCATGCATTTATTAGAGAGACATTAATTTTTACTAGGTTCGCAAAATACAGTCTCTATGTTATGCCAGAGACAGCCTTGCACAAAAAATAAAATTAAAAAATAAAAATAAAATTTAAAAAATTGAATGATTTGACCAAGGATACTCAGTCAATAAGTGGCAGACCTGAAAATAAGCCTGAATTTTTAAAAATTGGAGTGGTCGCTCAGCGGTTATGGTGCTTGCCTGGCATGCGCAAGTATGCGAGTTCAAACCCCAGCACAAGTGCTAAGCAACGAAGACCATGTGAAAAACTGAATAAAATTGATTCTTCCGCCCTCAAAAAAAAAAAAATTCTATTTTTACTCCTGATCCAGTGTTTTCCTTATTTCACCAAAACTGGCAGGCCACATCTGCTTCTCACTGGTTGCAGTGTTCAGCATCTTGTTCAAATCTCATAGCCTTTGTGTGGCCTTCCCAGGTGTCAGGGAAACTCTGATCTCACTCTACTCTGTTGTCACCTTGCCTGGACCTCAGTGGCTACCAGAGTCAGCTTCACTCTCTTCCTGCTACTGCCTAAGTGCCTGAAGGAGAGATTTTCCTTATTCTTCTTTTAATCTATTAGAGTTCCTAGCCAAAGGGCACTCAGGAAATATTTCCAGAATTCCTGAAACCCCAGAAAAGAAATTCTTTGATGCTGGGAAGCAGATCTAACTACATATATCAGAGTTTCTATGAAGAAATGTCATTTCAATCTAAATTATCAATTAATAAATTACACTAAGAATGTGAAAATCGTACAAACATTGAGAAGTTGATGGTAGTACACCTGTCCTCTTTTTTCCAGATCATATCTCATCTCCTCTATTAGTTCCATTATAACCAATCATCCATAGCTAGTGAATATCACAATATTGGAACATCAGTATACGGACAGCTTCATAAAACTAAGCTAACTACGTAATAACTGAAAATGTGAACTCTGAAATCAGGCTTCCTGAGTATAATCACATCACTGTTGCAAGTTTTAGGATCCTGGATAAGTTCCTGAATTACTCCATGCTTCAGTTAAAAACAGGGATGATCTTAGTATTCTCATACAGAGTTGTAAAGATTAAATTAGTAAGTACTATAAAGTAGCTAGCTCATTTGCTAATATTCATTCCATTCTCAAAGCTTAGAAATGCATTCTAGTATGAAGCAGTGCAGTTGATGTCTGCATGCAATATTATTGGGAGATTAAGGAAATCTTTGGATCTTTTAAAAATCTTTGAAAGATGGAAAACTACAGCTGCTCACACACTGGTTAACATCAACCATGCAGCATGTCTAGTTTGGTTTCAGAGCTGCACAATTGAATTTTTTCAAATCTCTTGACTGAATCCCATATGACAGCAACACAAATATCCCATGCCCTCTGTTTCCCAGAAAAACTCATGTTCTCCTGGCATTGGAAGCATTGGGTTTCTTCTGCTGAGCCTGTCTGGATCCATGCATGGCACAGAGGAAAGTTCATTGGCATCAGAAGTCAAGGTTTATAAGTTAAAGAGTGAGATTTCCATTCAGTTGTCCATTTCAGACTCCCGGTTACTGATGAGTAAATTCTCATAAAAAGCCAAACCAACTTAAATTCTAAAACACCAGTGTCAGTCATTGAATAACATACTTCTATGTAATACTCTCAAATTCTATACAATTTAGATTAATCATCTTGGTCTTGTAGAATGTTTCCCCCTTTCAAGAAACAGAATGGAAAATTATACAATGCAACACAATGTCTTTGTAAATCATATGATTTCTAGTGAGGCAGGAAGTTGGAAATTTTATTTATAAAGCATATAATTTGAGGGATAAAATGGTTTAGAATTATTTGTGAAAAACAATCTGTGGCTGAGCAGGAGGCATGAGTTGCATATCTTGCAATGTCAGTGTGCTGACTGATACTAACAGGGCCAGGTGTTCTCCAGCCACACTTGCAGAGAGAGAGAGAGGTGAAATCACCTCCCTAACCATCACATCACAAAGGTGCAATGCAGATTTAGGAGGAATTTTTACAACCAGTTAACTTGAAAACAATAATTGAGCACATCGTTGTATTAGTTTTTATTGTAAATCCATTTTCAACAGAGGAGAAATTGAACCTTGACCTTAGGAATGAAAGGGAAATCGGTACAATGGAATGAGTCTATCAGGGTCGTCACTTGAACGGCATCTGACCTGAGCAAAAGGTAAACTGAAAAAGTTCATGGTTTGCTTTCATAACTTTCTATGAGAAATCTCAAAATATTGTCTAAGTTTCTGTTATAAAACGTTCCTCCACAACAGGTTCTATTGCTTTTTTATGAAAATCTAGCAAGAATCTCTTTGAAAGGGGAATCTAAGAATATTTCAATCATTTACTTTAAAATTTAGTAGATGCTGTTTCATTGACCCAAAAGACAATGAATATTCTAATTACAAATTCTTACAAAAACGAGAAAGAAAATCTTCCAATCTGATGAAAACTTAGAACATCTTTTAAAAAATATTTCAGTCATGAAATATTTGTGGTAACAAATAACTAAACCTTTGAAAAATAAGTGAAATCCTTCAAGAAGCTCTGTAGGTTATTATCCCATTCTCCCAAGGGAGTCACAACTTTTTATGGGTCATTGGGAGACTGAACCCAAAACAAACATAAAGACACTAAATGATCCCAGCAGGTTCTCAATGTCTTTATCAGATTTGCCACATGTCAAGAAGGAGAAACAATCTCTTGAACATCAAGGGATCAATTCTCCAAGTGTGTCAACCTTCTATTAAAGTGTTTTATATTGAGAACCAAAGAGTCTCCTCCTTTTTTAATCTGATTTTCTTGGGGAAGATGGAGGCACTCACAGGTGGTTCAGGGAACAGCTGGACCTTACTTCTTTCTTTTATTTTAAACTGGTATATCAAAACACAAAAATTAGACATATTAATGGGACACCATGTTATAATTCAATACATGTGTATATTGCAAAATGTTTAAATCAAGATAAACAAATTTATCTTTTCAAACATTTATGGTAAAATTTCTTTATGATAAAATTTTCTAAAATTAAAATCCTTTCTTCTTGTTTTTTGAAAGTATATAGTACATTGTTATTATCCATAATCTCTCTTCCATGAAAAATAGCCCACCAGAAATTCTTGATCCTATTGAAATGTTAACTTGATACCCATCCATCAACCTTTCCTCACTCTTCCTCTACTCTACTCTCAATGGCCTTTGATAATCATCATTTAACTCTCAAGTTCTGTGAGACCAACTATTATAGATTCCACCTATGAGTGAGATCATGTGGTACTAGTCTTTCTGTGCTTAGCTTATTTCACTTAATGTGATGATCTCCAGTCCCACACATGTTGTTGCAAACGATGGGATTTCATTCTTTTTAAGGCTGAATAATATTGCATGCTGTATATATACCACATTTTCTTTAGCTAGTCATCATTTGATGGACACTTCTGTTGTTTCCATTTTCTTTAATATTGGGATTCCACATTTAATTTATCACTGAGCTTTATAACCTACACTTCTCTGCATTATTATTTGGCTGTTACTCTAGAGACTAGAATATGCATACATAACTTCTCATTGTCTGTTAACATTAACATCTTACTAATTTGTATAGAATGTAAGAAGAATATTGCATCATAAAGTTCCATGTTGTTGCTGTCATATGTTGTATAAACGTTATAAACCCTCAATATTATAACTTTTGCTTTAAACCAGAGGATGGAAAACTTCCTGGAAAGGGCCAAATTATAAATATTTTAGGCTCTGGGAGGCAGATGATTTCTGTCACAACTGTTCAAAAATGCTATTATAACACAAAAGCAAATGCAGACCATTCATAGAGGAATGGTGGCAGCTGTGTTCCAATAAAACTTTGTTTATAAAATCAATCAATGCATTTGATCCTCAGACTGTACTTTTCCAACCCTACCTTATACACTCATATATACTTTGAATAAATTAAGAAAAGTAGACTTCTATATCTACCACATTTAAAAAAAATGTGTAGAACTCTTCATTTCTTTCTGAAGATCTAAACCTCCATCTGGTATTATTTTCCATGACTCTGAAGACTGACTTTTGGCATAGGTCAGCTGGTGGTTGGTCCCTTCAGTTTTTTTTAATCTGAAAATTTCTTTATTTCACCAACGTCCTTGAAGGATGTTTTTGCTGAGTATAAAATTCTACTTTGATAGTTTTTTGTCTTGTTTTGTGAGGTTTTGGGGGGGGGTTGTTTTGCTTTGTTTTCACTTTTGGCACTTTAAAGATTCTTATGTGAAACTGTCAGTCATTTGAATTAGCGTTCCTTGTTCTGTCTTTAATATTGCATTATTCTGGCTATCCCCATTGCCATATGTGACCCCTAGACTGCAGGCAGATTGAGGGTATCTCTAATAACTCCTTCCTGGCATGTACTAGAGGTTGAATGCATGGGTAATAAATGAAATTCAGAATAATTTCTGGGATCCAGGCATAAAATAGATTCAAGTCATTCCTGAAAATAATGAAGGCCTCAAGACTAGCATCACTGCTGGCCTGGAGCCCAGTGAGACTCCTGGGGATGTAGATGCGGGAGTTGGAGTTGTGAGGAACACGTGGTTTTCTTTTAATCACTTTGCAAAGTGTGGTCTCCGCTAGCAGACAGAACTCACTTCTCTGCCTTCTTCTCCCAACCCATTAAGAAAGCTGCATTCAGAGACGATCAGGCAGTAAGGCCTCACACTTAGTAGTTTGAATCATCGTGACATGAATACCAAGTCCCAAGTGCTACCTCCAAGGAGGTGATTCACCAAGTCCTCCACCCCTCACATCCTCACAATGGGAGAGGGAAACTCCTTGTACCATTTTCCAGGTTGACTCCATCTAGGGCCATTTTCAGTGCACAAACAGCCCAGTTCAGTAAGTGAGCCTCATCCAAACCAACCCACTTTCAGAAAGGACTTCAGTGGACAAGCACAGGTCCCCCATGAAAACCTGAAATCTGATAAAATCTATATTAATTTAAAAAATTTTTGAGTACAAGTGTCAGAACCCAAACTCAAATAGATTCCAATATAAATGAAAAGAAATCTTTGGTCTCATGGTACCCTTTGCCAAACCAACCTAAAGAAAGGATGAGAAGAAGTAATTCAACAAAGGCAGAGATTAAGGGGCTGGAGCCATGGCTTGGCAGTTACTGTGCTTGCTCAGCATGCACAAGTATATGAGTTCAAACCATGCCAAGTATACAAGTTCAAACCCCAGCACCTCTTACACAATGATGTCTTGGAGTGACAGAAGTCACATAAAAAACTAAATAAAAATTATTTCTCTCTCTCTCTCTCTCTCTCTCACTGCTCCTCTCTCTTTAAAAAAAAAAAAGCAGAGATGAAAAGGGAGATGTCATTGTAGACCCCTCTAAAATACAAAGGATTATCTGAACATATTTTCAGAATTTATACTCCAATACACTGGAAAATCTGGAATATATGGACAAATTTCTAGACTCTTATGACCTTCCCAAATTGATTCAGAAAGATACAGAAATACCAAACAGTCCAATATCAAGTAGTGAAATTGAAATGGCAGTTAAAAGCATTCCAAAAAGGAAAAGCCAGGACCTGATGGATTCTCAGCTGAGTTCTACCAGACCATTACCATTACAGAAGAACACACACCACTCTTTCTTAAATTATCACAAAATTGAAAGGGAGGGGACACTCCCAAATACCTTTTCTAAATAAAGATAGTGTGACTCTGATACCAAACCAGACAAAGACATATCAAGAAAAGAAAACTACAGATCAATATCCCAGGTAAACATACATGTAAAAATCCTAAATAAAATTTTAGCAGACCTCTTTCAAAAACACATAAAAAAGATTATACATGTTGATCAAGTTAGTTTCATTCTAGGGATACAAGGTTGGTTCAACATACTCAAGTCAATAAAAGTTAGTCACCACCTAAACAGAACCTAGGACAAAATCACGTGATTATCTAAATAGATGCTGAAAAAGACTTTGATAAAATCCAACATTCCTTCATGCTAAAAACACTGGAAAAGCTAGGAATTAAAGGAACATGCCTTAACATCATAAAGGCCATTTATAACAAACTCAAAGCCAACATTATACTAAATGGAGAAAAACAAAAAACATTTCCTCTAAATTCAGGAAAAAGACAAGGCTATCAACTCTCACCACTACTATTTAATATAGTCCTCAAAACATTAGCCAGAGCAACCAGACAAGAAAAGGAAATCAAAGAGGTACAAATTAGGAAAAAAAGAAGTCAAACTATCGCTGTTTGATGATGATATCATCCTATATCTAGAAGACCTCCCCTCAAAGAAAAATTCCACCAGAAGACTTCTAGAGCTTATAAACAAATTTAGCAAAGTAGCAGGATTCAAGATCAACACCCATAAATCAATAGCTTTCCTATATTCCAACAGCATTTCAGCCCCAGGAGAAATCAGGAAAACCACCTCATTCACAATAATGTAAAAAATAAAAAAAATTAATACTTGAAAATTAATTGGAACAAGGAGGTAAAATAACTTTACAATGAAAATTATAGAACACTGAAGAAAGAAGTTGAAAAAAGACCTTGGAAGAGGAAAAGACATTCCATGTTTTTGGACAGGCAAAATTAATATTCTCAAAATGGCTATACTACTAAAGCAGCATACAGATTCAATGCAATCCCCATTAAAATACCAGTGACATTCTTCACAGAATTTTTAAAAATTCTTAAATTCATTTGGAAAAATAAAATACCCAGAATAGCCAAAGCAACACTAAGCAAGAAAAGCAAAGCAGGAGACATCATAATACAGGATCTGAAATTATACTACAGAGGTGTAATAACAGAAATAACATGGTGCTGGCATTAAAATAGACATGAAGACCAATGGAACAGAATAGAAGACACAGAATTAATCCACAAACCTATAGCCATCTGATATTTGACAAAGATGACATAAATATATTTTGGAGAAATATAATTTGGAGAATTATATATTTCAATAAATGGTGCTGGGAAAACCGGATAGCTATATGTACAAAAATGAAATTAGACCCTTATCTCTTATCCTGCACAAAATTCAAATTGAAGTGAATCAAAGACTTGGGAATTATACAAGAAAATTTGCAACTGCTAGAAGAAAACACTGGGTCTCCACTCCATCATATAGGTTCAGGCACCGACTTCCTTAAGACTCCTAAAGCACAAGAAAAACCAAGAATCAATAAGAGTCATGCTATTACAATAAAAAGTGTCTGCACAGCTAAAAAAACAATAAGAGCATGAAGAAAGAGCCTATAGAATTGGGAGAAAATCTTGGCCAGCTATCCATCCAAGAGAGAATTAGTATACAGAATATATAAAGTACTCAAAAAATCCAACACCTAAAAAGCAAATAATCCAATCAGAAGACAGGCAAAAGATATGAACAAGAGAAAAAACACAAAGGTGAACACATGTGAAAAAAAGTTCAACGTCTCTAGCAATCACGGAAATTCAAATCAAAACCACACTAAAATTTCATCTCACTCCAGTCAGAATGGCAATGATCAAAATATGAACAACAAATGCTGTTGAGGTTGTGGGGAGAAAGAAACACTGACATATTGTTGGTGGAACAGCAGACTAATACAACCATTCTGGAAAGCAATATGGAGAGTCCTCAAAAAACTAAAAATGGAACTACCATGTGACCCAGCTATCCCTCTCCTGAGTATTTTCCCAAAAGATCTAAAATCAACATACTACAGTGACACAGCCACATCAATATTTACAGCAGCACAATTCACAAAAGCAAAATTATGGAATCAACCCAGATGCCCATTCATATGTGAATGGATTAAGAAATTGTGGTATATACATACAATAGAGTTCTACTCAGTCATTAAAAAGAATGAATTTGTGGAATTTGCCAGCAAGTGGATGGAAATGGAGAATATCATGCTACGTGAAATTTGCCAAACTCAGAAACTCAAAAGTCAAATGTTTTGTCTCATATGTGGAAACTAGAGTAAAATAAAGGAAAGGGGGAGGGAAGGATAAGATTATAAAAAGAACCAATCAAATACAAACTAAAAGCTGAGTGAAGGAAGTGTAGTAGAAGAGAGGAAAGACAAGAGGAGAGGGGAGGGAGGACAACAGGGACTATGAACCGAAACTGATTTCCATGTATATATGAATTTATCAGGATGAAACCAAATACTATGTATAATCACAAAGCTCTAACAAAAGGTGTGTGTGTGTGTGTGTGTGTGTGTGTGTGTGTGTGTGTGTGTGAAATGTTAAAAGAAAAAAAAAGAAATCTTTGGTCTCACAGAAAGTCCTGGAAAGTTCCCAGGTAGAACTAGCATCAGACATGGCTAAACACCAGGCTTCAAAGATCTTTCACTTCTTGCTCTCACTATCTTGCTCTGCTTTCCTCTCTGTCAAATTAATTCTCAAGTAGCCTCTTCTTTGAAGCTACAGAAAACCTCAGACCCAGATTCATATAACCAATTAGCCCCAGAGGAAAGATAAAATTATTTGAGCAAAGATTACTATACTTGGCCAGACCCAAAACCAATTACAGGAGCCAGAAGAATATATAAGTGCCAAGCTTGGGTACATGCATCCTCCTATGCATGCATGGGGGCTGCCCTTATCAAAGGTGAGATGCGTTATCAGAATAAAGTCAAAAGTTATAAGAAGGGCAGAAACAACTCAAACTACTCCAAGCCTTTGAGGTAGCAGCACAAATTCTTACATCCTTTCACACAGAACTTTGATCAGAATTTTTGACACATATTTATGCCCCTTCCCATAGCTAAACTCTACTAAAATCAAATCCCAAGGCAATGCATGAGTCAAGCAGCTTACCAGGAATTAAATAACTATCCCAAAAAGCACTGTAGGTAAAAGAAGAATTGAAATTACAAAGAAAATAAGGCAATACAGGAAATGAATGGGCAGTTTATTACAGAGCAGACGGAGTGAACCGGAGGCTGAATCTCATTGGCGTCTCTGAGACGTGATATTAATCATGCCTCCAGTTATTTGATTATCCAATAATGGATGAATGGATAAAGAAAACATGGTATACATATACAACGGAGTTTTATTCAGCCATAAAGAAGAATAAAATTATATCATTGCAGGAAAATGGATAGAAATTGAGAACATTATGTTAAGTAAAGTAAGTCAAACTCAGAAAGTCAAGGGTTACATGTTTCCTCTCATACGTGGGAGCTAAGAGAAGAAACAGGGAAAGAACGGTGTGTGTGCATGTGGAAGGTCTCATGATAATTGAAGGGAGGTCAGCAGAATAGAGAAAGGGGATTGGGAGAGGGAGAAGGGGTGGGTAAAGGGGAAATACCAGAGAATCGTATTGGCCAGATTATATTGTTTTATTGTCACAGTGTGTGTATGTATAAATAAATAACAAGGAGTTCCATAATGCACCAGTGAAAAGTTGGAGGAAAAGGCAAGGAAGCTGGGGTATGATATTTGTATTAGTTTCCTTTTTCTACTGTTACAAAAGACGACAAACTTAAAACAGTACAAATGTATACCCTTACAGTTCTGGAGGTCAAGATTCTAGTTTCAAACAGTTCCCACTGAGCGTTAAGTGTTGGGGGACTGTGGTCTAGGACAGAATCCATTCTCTTGCTTTCTCCAACTTCCAGGTGCTTCCCACTTTCCTTGGTTTATGATCTCTTTCCATCTACAAAAGCATTCATAGCCAGTCAAGTTTTTCTCTTTCTGCATCTCTCTCCTCATTTTTTTTTAAGAGAGAGGGAGGTCACTGAGAGAGAGAGAGAGGGAGAATCAATTTTATTTAGTTTTTCATGTGGCTTTTGTTGCACCAACACTTCATTGGGTACATGCTCGCACATTCCAGGCAAGCACTGTAGCTGCTGAGCCACCACTCCAGCCCCTTCTGCATCTCTCTTTTTTTTTTTTAATTTTATTTTTGAACAACCTTACAAGATTTTAACAAAATAATATAAAATGTGTATAAAATGTGTAAATATTCTGGATATTGCAATTATACTACTCCTTCTTTTACTAGTGAGGACTTTTGTGATTACATTGATCCCACCCTGATAAGCCAAAAGAATGTCCACACCTTATAATCATAAGATAAGCAATTTTAATTCCATCTGCAAATGAATTTCCCTTACATTGTAACATACTGTATTCACAGGTTCCAACAATTAGGATATGGACATTTTAGGGGCGGTCATAGCTCTACCTACCATAGGATTGATTCATCACCAGCTCCATTCATCATTGCTCAAATATTCTTCTGGGGAGTTTTAACTCCCCAGAGCTTTTGCTTGCCTGAGTCACAAGTCCAGAGTGCTCCTGTGGGCACAATGAGCCCTGGACAGAGTCATCCCACTCACAAAAATAGGGAGAATAGAAACAATATGGGTAGGAAGCCCACATGATCTGCATCCTCTCTTCGCTTACCGTCTGATGCTGCTGGGCATCTAGTTGACCCCTTGCGTTGAACTGCTTTCCCAGACCTTGAGGCTTGACTTCCCTTCCCTGCCTTAGGATACCTCAAGTGGTCTTGGATGGCCTCTCTGACCATCACCATCTCTTTCCCCTCTTCCATAACTTCTGGTCCCTTTCTTCTGTTTCTTCCAAATTCTATCACAGCAGTGATCTGCTGCTGCCTTGACTGCCAGCCTCTTGGCCCTCTCCATGGTGGCAGAAGAACTTCCCTGTAAGGTTTTTCTTTGTGACTTTGCAAGGTACTACCTTCAGGTCACACCATAGGTCCAAGAGTAATAGTAGTTTCATCACTGTGCCTCTGGCACCCCATGAACTGCAAGTTCCAGAGGAAGCTGATGTTATTTGCCCAACCAAAAGAAAATCTTTGGTCTTTCAGAGCTTGTATTATTTAGTTTTTTTGGCTATATGCAACTCAGGAATCCTGCCACGATGACAGTTTTGTAGTGGCATATACAGTAGATGAGGGACTGAAGTCCCTCAGCAGGATCACTTAGGTCCCTATAGTACAAGATTCAATGAAATGACTTTTTCAGTACCTTTGTCCAAAAAACACACTTATGCCACTGGAGTCACTGCTTTTGAGCAGACCCACAATTCAGCTAAGAAAAAGTTCTTGGGAGTAGGCTGCTTTGATAATCATCCTGGAACTGAGTCTAGCTGAAGTTGTAAGCTCCTTTCTATTGGAGAAAGTTATTCAGAGCTTTTGCTATCCCTTCATAAGATTTAGGTACCTTACTTTTCCCAGGAACTCCACATTCTCCAGCACAAATAGAAAAAAAAAAAGAAAAGAAAAGAAATTTTGCTGTTGAGCACAAAAACCCTAGGGCCAAAAAGTATATATGTTCAACCATAAACATCATCCTTTTCAAGGTGCCAAAAGCATTTCTCAAGTATTGGGGAAAAGTCCTTCAATTAGCTAATCAATATATCATTGATACTGATTGTTTTTTCTCTGTGGATTCTGACTTATTCGCAAGTATAACATTTTTTTCTTTTTTATTATTTATTTATTTTTTATTAGTGCACTGTAGTTTTACATAATGATGGGATTAGTTGTCACATATTCGTAGGCAAGTATAATATTTTAAAGAAAGCAAAGATATACCCTGCTCTAATGATGTACTCTTTCCAGACAAAGATAGCAAAATTCTTGTTGGTCTGTGAACAAAACTGCTGGCAAGAGGATATATGTCCTCATTTGTAATAAAGTCACATTTATGTTATACGTTAGGGCTCACAAAACATTTGCATTAGCTGGGTGTTCATTTACTTTTCAGAGTAATTCTTCTTGGCATTGTTTGTTCTCTTTTAACTGATGTGGAAACTGAGGCTCTAAGATACAGGCCTTGCCTGAATAACAATACTTACATTGCATGCCAACATTGCAATCCAATTCCTTGGAATGAGAATCTCATTATTTTTCCGTTGTACTTTGACTTGTGAGCCTGGAAACACTTTGCTCTAAAACTAATGAAAGTAGAGATGGTTGGTACTTAGGTAGGCTGTAACACCTGGACTGTTCTTATTTCAGGTCGGCATTAGATAAAAACTTTAAAAAAATTTTTAACTCAAGCAGTTCATGTACATAACTGACATATGGAAAAATATGTAGAACTTCTTTTAATTATGTAAGATGACTTTAATAGAAATAAAACGAACCAATTCTACCTTTTTTTTTAAGACAGAGGGACAATGAGAGAGAGAGAGAGGGAGAGAGGGAGAATCAGCTTTAGTTTCTCATGTGACTTTCATTGCTCCAACACTTCATTGTGTACATGGTGCTAGGGTTCAACCCCACATCCTTGTGCATGCCAGGCAAGTGTGGTAACCACTAAACTACCGCTCCAGCCCCTTATTCTACCTTGTATAAAATTAATATTTTCTTTAACTTTATGAGTCTTCAAAACTGAGGGAGCACAGAGTTATGGCTTCCACGAGACCTGGCCACCAATGTGAGATCCACCTGCCCTGCCTGCAATCCCAGGAAGATCCATTCTACAGATTGAAAGACCCCACCTCCCTATCCTATCAAAGCTGATTGCAGTGACCCCTAGGGTCACGTGATCCTCCAAAGAGCAAAAAGACTGAATCAATCCAAACAGTATGTCTCTCTCCTTCAAAAAGTAAGACACCCTGGGGGGTAGAGCAGTTGCTCAGCCATTGGAGCACTTGCCTGGCATGCACAAGGACCTGGATTCAAGCCCAGCACCACATACACAATTAAGTGTTAGAGAAACAAAGGCGGGATGGAAAAAAATAATTAAAATTGATTTTCTCTCTCTTAAAAAAAAAAAAAGTAAGACACCCTGACAACAGGGCCAGTCAGTGGTGGATGAGGGAGGGCAGCACGCCTATAGACTTGGGGCCATGTTTCCTCTGCTGGACATTGTGCACCAGCAAAGGAAACTGATTGCAGAAGGGGTGAGAGAATAGGTGAAATGATTCCCTATTGTCCTTGGTGTTTAATGGTTTCTGATGGCTCCTCTGCCACAGCTGCCTCTGGACTTGGTTATTTCCACCAATTTTTTGGGTACCCTTTCAGCCATCCTCACCCAGTATTCCTCAGTGAGTTCAAAAGTGTTTTTCTTACAACCAAGGCATTCTAGATTTGAATAAGCTATTTCCAGAAATAGTTATAAAACAAATTCCACATCTATTTTAGCTTTATCCCATTCTTTCTTATCTTCTGCTTCATCCACCTTTCAAGGGACTCTTCTACCAATTTTCTAATTAGTTACAGCACACGGCTACTTTTTTATATTCTCCCCAAATGCACTCACTTCCCATTCTTGGTCAACCTGTGCAAACATACTTTGCATTAAACTTGAGACCCATTTACTAGCTCATTCAGCAGTGCTCATCAAGCAGGGCACTGTGAACCGTGCTTTTCTATTTTGGTGGGAAAGCAGTGAGAAAAGGCATTGCACATAATCACAGTCATCAAATCTAGCAAAATACTTGTATAAATACCCCTATAGTCAACTTTCCTTCCTACCCTATGCACACACAGCATTTCTTCAGAACTCTTTATTTTGCTTTTGACGTGTGTGTGTGCGTGTGAGAGAGAGAGAGAGAGAGAGATCTCCTTGGGTCTCCCAATGAAATGTAAATTATATTTGTAAGTAATGTTTGCTCATTACTTCCTAGGACAGTGCTTAAAACTTGGGAAATGCTCAGGGGAAATTTGCTGATTGAATGAAGAAACTGTCCAGAGAGGCAACAGTGGAAGATGGGTGAGATCTGTGCCTCCATAGATCTGAAGGGAAATACACGAGGGTAGGACAAGACTTCCATGAGAGCACAAATGATTGGCAACCACAACAGGCTTTGAAGAAGGATAGAGGTAGATCAAGGAAGGCTTCCTAGAAGCAGAAGCAAGATGATCAAGGTATAATTTGAAGCCTATATCAGTGTTGGCCAATATATCTATAAGTGTTAACTGTGTCATAAACTATCTTAAAACTCAGTGGTCTAAGATAACAATTGTGTTATTTCTCAAGTGACTTCAGGTTACCAGGGGATAATCTGATCAGCCGAAGTAGCCAAGGTTTTGCTCTGAAGCTCTCTGCATTAAGGTCTAGATATGGCTGGCCATGTCTGCTTGATGTGGTTAGGGCTTGGATCTCCTCTACATGGACTCAGTATGGGCCTTAGACTGAGGGATAATAGGCACTCAGGAATAATTCTCCTGGTGATGGCACAGGTACAGAAATGCAGGTAGAAATATTCAAAACCTCTGAAGGACTCTGCTCAGCCACCATCACGTCTTCTCATATACAAATGATCAAGGCCAAAAGTCAAGGGGCAAGGAAACTCATCCTTCCCAGAGTGGGGTAATTGAAAACATGTGGCTGAAATTGAGGGGGGTGTACATGAAGAATTGGACCAGCAAAGCAATCCACCAGGCCAAAGTCAAAAAAGATAGAGTGCTCCAGGCAAAGTTCCAACAAGCAGCGAAGAATCATCTGGAAAGGGTGGCTCACAGAGGGAAAGCAGAGAGTGGGGCTAAGGGAAACTGGAGGTGTGGACAGAAGCTAGATACCCCAGGCCCTGTTAGCATAATAAAGAGTGTAGTTCTGATCTCAAGACCAATGAGAGTCAATGAGGGATGAAAGCAAGAACTGATCATACCCTTATTTCAGAAAGATGTTTCTGGCTGCAGGGCAAGAGTATATTACTACAGGGAAAGAGTAGATTGGAGAAGACAAGATAAGGAGGAGGTAAGGAGGAGACCACTACTATGAATGGAATGAAGAGGGAAACAGACCATGCATTGATCTATAATAGGCCAACCTAGTCTCCAAAGCAGGTGGAATGAGCTATTAGTTCCCAAACAAGAAGTCATTAATATAAGAAGTAGTCACCAAATGTTCAACCCATGAATGGTTACACCAACTCCCACTTACAAAAAGAAAACAGAAATTATAGATATTATCATGCCTAGTTTTCTAGGCCCAAATGCAAAGAACTTTCACTCTTAATATTACCCCTGAAACTTTTATTTTCTTATCCTCTCTGGGAAAATATTCAAGTGGTATTTCTAGCCCCCAGAAAATGTATTATACTAAATAATTTCCCAGAGAAGCCTGAATCACTGCCTCCAAAGAACCCCACCCCAGTGCAGCCAAGAGCCAGAGCAAAAAGAGAGGAATCTACACCCAAGTGTCCAAAGCCAGAGTAAACAGCAAGATCTTCCAGTGACCAAAGGTCAACATTTTAAACTCTCATCTGAGCAATTGGAGGGAAATTTTATCAGAAACTGTCACCCACACAGAGCTCACTGAAATTACAAGCAGAAATGCATTCAGAAAATTCTCTTTTTTGTGTGTCTTCTTTGGTGTCAAGGAAAATGAAAGCCAGTGCTTTAAGGTGGAATTCATAGTTGGCTGTGGACATGCATGTGGCATGCAAGTGAGACCCAAGGAGAAAAGGTCACATACTGTGAGCTCAGCAATGCGATGGAGTGGAAAGGTGCCTAGAACAGGAGCTAAACGTCAGGCGCAGCCCTGGATTGGCTGTGCAACTCTGGAAGTTATCAACTTTTCTGGGCCCAGCTTTTCCTAAGTGATTATTCACGCAGTGTTTCTTAACCTATTTTGTTTCCCCAACATCGGTGTCCTGGATTAAAAAACCGCAGTCCCTTTAGAAATTACCACA
>PVKS010038421.1:0-17920 GCA_004027875.1 Aplodontia rufa
ACTGTTGGTGAAAATGTAAATTAGTACATTCATTATGGAAAGAGTATTGAAGGCTTTTCAAAAAGTTAAAAGAAGAACCATAAAAGCCAGCAATCCCATTCCTAGGTATATATCCAAGGGAAATAAATCTGTATGTTGAAGACACATCTGTACTCACATGTTCATTTCAGTACTATTTTTTTTCACATTTCTTATTGGTGCATTATAGTTGTACGTAATGATGGGGTTTGTTGTTACACTCTTATGCATGCACACAATCTAAGAATACAATTTGGCCAATGTCCCTTCCAAGCACTTCCTTCACCTTCCTCACCTCCTCCCACCTCCTGGTCCCTTTCTTCTACTGGTTTCCTTTTAATAATAATAATAATAATAATAATAATAATAATAAGTTTTTATTGATTATGTGGGAATTATTTAGTATCTTATGGGTGCAAAATATACTTTTTCCCCTCTTTTCTTTTTCCCTTTTCCCTCCCATCACCCGCTTTACCCGCTTCTCTTTCCCCTACTGGACTTTCTATTCATTTGTATTTGAATGGTTCTTTATATAGTCTTATCCTTCCCTCTCCTTTTTCTTTGTTTTACTTTAGTTTCTACATATGAGAGAAAACATTTGACCTTTGACTTTCTGAGTTTGGCTAATTTCACTTAGCACGATATTCTTCATTTCCATCCATTTAACTACCAGCAAAGGACTCCATTGTATGCCACAATTTCTTTTTTTTTAAATTGGTGCATTATAGCTTTACCTACTGAAGGGATTTGTTGTTACACATTCATAATGTACACATTATAACAATCAATTTTGTTCAAATTCCCTCCCCAGTACTTCCCCTACCCCTTCTCCCTCTTCCCGGTCTCTTTTCTCCGCTGATTGCCCCCTGATTACATATATTTCTTACTCCATTCATTTAATGGCATCTGGGTTGATTACATAACTTAATTATTGTGAATTGTCATTGCAGGACTATTAACAGCTTAGAAATGGAAATAACCAGTGTCCATCATCTCATGAATGGATAAAGAAAATGTTTTATATATATATATATATATATTCAATTATGAAAAAGTATATAATCCTGTCATATGCAACATGGATGGAACTGGAAAAGATAAATAAACCAGCTATGGAAAAATAGGAACCTCTTGATCTCACTCATTTGTGGAATCTAAGAAAGAGGAGCTTTTAGGAGTCCATAATAAAATGGTGCTTGCCAGAGGCTGGGAGAGCAGAGATGGGAAAAGGTTGATGAATGGTACTAAGTTATGTAAGAACAAGAAGTTCTGGTGTGCTATTACACAGTAGGGTGACTATAGATAACAGTTATATGTATAGATAACAGTATATATAAAGAAAATAATTTGAAAAATTTCACTCTAAAGAAATGATGAATGTTTGAGGAAGAGATATGCTTAGTCTGGCATATCAATACATAAAAGATCTACAATTCTCTTCAGCTTGAGAAAAGCATATGCATGTTGTAAATTTATGCATTCATAATTACACAAGTGTTGAACTAACTTTTTGATTTTAAGTGTTCAGGTTAAAAACAAATTGGAACTTTTTTTTAGTCACCAAGGAAAGTGATAGAGGAAGAGGTTAGGAAGTTTCTAGTATTCACTTCAATTACTTTTAAGCTTTGCTAAAATGATGAACATTAAATCATATTTCAATGTTATTTTAATTTGAATATTTTTGATTTTAGGAAGGTGAGTATATACTATTTTTAATCAATCAACTGTGTTTGTGAATTTTCTCTTTGTCAACTTTTCCATTTTGGTTTTCTTTTTTATGCTTTATGAAAGTTTTTCATAATTGTTGGAAACCCATTATTATCATGTCCTTTGAAAAATACAGTCTGGTAATCTTGGTCTTTTAATTGAGGCTTTATTATGCCTTTGAATTTATTTGTAGTGAATGCTAATTTTGTGCAGTCAATTTGTTCTGTTTCTACTCTTTTATCATCTTTTTACTTCTGTAAGTTTAAGTATTTGTTTTATCATTCTGTTCTTTTTCCTTCTGTTATTCTGGAAATTTTGCACTTATTTTCTTTTTTTATTTTTTTTTACCTGAAATTATAACTTTCGTTTTTATCAGAATGAAGCCTTCAGAATACATTAACACTGTAAAACTTGATTCATTGTAATGCTTTACAATATGTATTCTTTTTTGTGCCAAAAATAATATTTATACAAATTTCATTTAAAATTTTCAGTTATCTACTATGTCTTTTGATGTTTATGTCTTCTTAAATCTCAGAATTTTCTCCTTGATTTCTCCTTCCTTCTAATTAAAGTGTATTCCTCAGAGTCTCTTTTAAGTGACTTAAGGATTTGCTGGTGTCAAGTTTTATAATTTATATTTTGCTTGAAGATGTACCAATTCTGTTTTTCATTTATGAAACATACCATTCTTGGTAACGGATGAATATTCATTCTCTATGACTGCTGTTTCCTATTGTTGCCAATGGTGTCAACTGTTCAACTGTTTAAGAATCTAATTTCTGCTCCTTTGAAGGGACTCTTTCATCTTGCTTTTAAAACTCTTTCCTACTTTTGTTATCTTTTTATGTTTCATATATCTCGAGTCAACTCATGCAGCTTGTCTGTGCCCCAAAGCTTAAGCTTCAGTTTAAACTTTATCATCATTTAGCTTTTCAAATTTCTCTAAAGTGATAACCCACATTACATCCACCAGCTATTAGATTTCCGAGGCTAAGAGTTGTGTCCTTTCTTTCAAATTATTGTTTCATTTTTCTTTTAGTGACAACACAAAGCTCTGCACAACAATTACTTAAGCTTAGCAAAAATTCTCAAAAGTAATACAGAAAATAAAAGTCAATACTTATGGAGAAAGAAAAAACAGAATTAACTAGGCCTCTGAGAGGAGATTCCCAAGACATCTATACCTGGGACAGCATAGGGACAGCCAGAGGGGATTCAGCTTGTTTATTTTCTGGTGAGATAAAGAACAAAAGCTATGCTTTCTGACATTTATTTTTCATTTTATTTTATTCTGTTTTTTCACTTAGTTATAAGAAGTTCATATGAGGCTTGTGCAACCAAAAATCTCTATTAATTTTATTCAAAGAGATGATCAAAGCCTTACAGCCTGATTCTTGAAATTCCTTAAGCACAATATTTTCCAAAATATAAGGAGAAGAGTAGAGATCAGGGTGAATTGGCACAGGTAGCAGGTAGAACGAAAGAGACTAGATTACAATGATTTTTTAAAAAGTGAAAACAAATTGATACCAATAGACGGGGTAAGTGAAATTATGTGGGAACTCTTTTTGAATTTAGGTTGTGGAAATTACTAGATGGAAGGATGAAACAAATGGGCTTACGGCACAAGTCATCAACTAGAAAATCTTGGAATATCCAGATCTGTTTAATCAATTTTTGTTTCAAGTAGGGATAACTACGTAGGTGCATTTATATACATGTGTGTGTGTTTTTATGCATATAAGTGATTAAGGTAAATACATAACAAGCTTCTATATTGGTTTTAATATTTCCCATTTACTGAAAAATTTTTAATAGTTCCCTGTGGTCATTTAGTTTGTAGTCTTTTGAGTTTCAATGCTTAATCAATATCATGATACATTATAATTTTTGATATATGCAAACACATCTAAAGAACAAATTCTGGGAAGTGGAATAACCAGTTCAAAGTCTGTGAGCATTTTCATTTTTGATAGTTATTGCCAAATTGCCCTTAGAGATTGAGTCAATTTATATCCCTACCTGTATTTCACCACTCTTTAGCAAATATGATGTATTGGCAAACATTTTGATCTTTGTCATAATTGTATATCATTACATTTTAATTTCTGTTTTGCATATTTTTAACTTTTTTTTCTGGTGAAATTTCTTCCATTAAGAAATCATGACCGTATTTTTTAATTTTCTTTCATAAGGAAGCAGATTTTCCTATTCATTGTTTGTAATTGAATCAGCTGGATTTTGGGGGGACTAGCTTTTAGCAGAAGGTTCATATAAACAGAAGGGATAAAGCACTTTCTGAGGTTCTTGGCTCAGGGGCCACCTTTTCTGTTGCTATACCTTTAATCTCTTGTTGGTAACCTGCTTTTGCACTTTACTTTGTCAGGGCCACTACTGTACTTTGATCCTTTTCTAATATTCCTAAGAAATTCACACTCGGTATGAGGTACTCTTTCTGGGACTGAATATTATGTGGTGTTTTCAAAGTTCTCTTGCTGCTAGGACTTCTCTGTGTTAGGATTCTTCAGTTTTGCAGGAGCAGCCATGCTGAACTGGTGCACTCTGTGACTACTAATACCAATTCTGCAGATCTGTATTACCTGTGTCTATATATTATTTGAAGTCTGAAGATTTAAAAATGTCTTGTAGATTCAAAAAAGGCTTAGATTTAGGCAATTTATTTTCCTTTGAAATTTTTTGATTAACATGTACATAGTAATTGTACATTTGATTAATTGTATATATTAATGGAATTTAGTGTGATTTTTTAAAAAATGCATGTAGTGTGCATTGACCAAATGCAGTCTCTCTCTAGCCACTTTGCACCCACTTTCCAAACTCTAGAAATCACTATTCTACATTCAGGTTGTTTTTATTTATTTTAGGAGAAGTGAGGAGATTTGGATATAGGCTATTACCATTTTCCTAACATGTGCCTATTAACTCCACTAAAAATCTTTTCTAATTTTACAAATGCATCTTTGACAAACTTTAATTAGATATACTAATTGTTATGCCCTAGATGAGGCCAGAGTTAAATCTTATTCTTTCTTTTTAGTATGTTTTCTCTGAATATGTACCTTAATTTTGATGAGCTATTTTTATTGTTTATTTAATTTGGTACTAGGAATTGAATCCAGGAGTGCTTAATCCTTGAGCCATATCCCCAGCCCTTTTTTATTTTTTATTTTGAGACAGGTTCTTGTTAAGTTTTTTAGGGTCTCACCAAGTTGCTGAGGCTGGCTTTGAACTTGTGATCCTCCTGTAGCAGCCTCTCAAGCTGCTGGGATTTTAGATGTGTGCTACCACAACTGGCTACTTTTTAGATTTAATCATATATTCTGAGTACACTTTTTACTTTCCATGCATTAAACATCACACTGACTCATAACTATCATGTATTCCTATTTTCCTCAATTATGCTGCAAATGAATTTATCTCTGGCAAGTCTAATCATGCTATTCACCACAGTTTATTTTTCTTTCGTACCAGGTGATAAACTTGCTTCCTTTCACTCTACACAGTATACTAGGATGTATTTGCCAATTGTCCCTGTCATCTCTCCTTTCTAAAGCAATGGAGAACATCACTGTAGTAAATGAGTTTCTTTTGCTGAGACTGACCCATGTTCAGCAGCTACAGCCTATAATCTTTATGATTTTTCTTATCTTATACATAATAAACCTGTTTGGAAATGGGGTCATACTGGTGATCATCATCTCAGAGCCAAGACTCCACTCCCCGATGTATTTTTTCCTGGGAAATCTTTCTTGTCTTGATATTTGCTATTCTTCAGTGACACTGCCCAAGCTAATGTGGAACCTCCTGTCCACTCACAGGGTCATATCTTTCCTAGGTTGTATCACTCAGTTACACTTTTTCCACTTTCTTGGCTGCACAGAGGCCATCTTGCTAGCCATCATGGGATTTGATAGGTTTATGGCCATCTGCAACCCACTTCGCTATGCTGCCATCATGAATCCCCAGCTGTGTGTCCTGTTGGCCACTGTGGCATGGCTCATTAGCTTCTTCTATGCTCTGATGCATTCCGTCATGACTGCACGCCTGAACTTTTGCCACTTTCGGAAACTCAATCACTTCTTCTGTGATGTCAAGCCTCTTTTGGAGTTGGCTTGTGGTGATATAAGGCTCAATAAATGGCTCATTTTCATTGTCACTTGCAGCTTAGCCATGATGGCTTGCTTCCTCACTCTCCTCTCCTACTTCTATATAATTGGCTTTCTTCTGATGAAGAACCGGTCCTGCAGTGCACTCCACAAGGCTCTGTCCACGTGTGTCTCCCATTTTATGGTGGTATTTCTATTTTATGGAACTGTGGGGCTCACATATATCCCTCCTCCCTCTGCTTCATCTCTAATAAAGGAACGATATATATCTGTTATACACACAACTGTCACTCCAGTTTTGAATCCACTGATATATACATTTAGGAATAAGGAAGTGATGTTTGCACTGAGCAAAGTTTTTAGGAGGAAACCGAAACTGTTTGCCTGAAGAAAAATTGGTCACAATACTAACGAACAGAGGAAGATTGTATGTCATTTTTAAATGACATTTATTTTCTCTTCTATGGTAATTTAATACATTTCTTGAATTTTGTTTTCATTTCAGGAATTTGTTTTATTGGTAACTAGATTCTTCACTCATATAACTCCAACCACTACTCTTGCAATCATTCCTTCATTCATTTGAAATATTTTGAGAAAGTCATGATCTATATGCAGAGGATACCCCAGTGAAAAAGGTCCATGAGGCCATTCATGGGTTTAAAGTTTTGGTTGATAGGGAATACAATCCATAACTGAATAAGTAAATTGTCTCTGTCGAAATGTAAAATCATATCATGGAGAGTAAGAAAAAAGATTGCGGAGATGATACTGTTTACAAGGCTTGGTCAAATGAAGGCCTTTCCAAGATGTGACATTTGGGCAGAGCACAGAAAGAAATGAGAGAGAAGGTCATACAGGTTTGTGAGGATATGTCATTTTATGCAGAAACAACAGAGAGTGAAATGGCATTGATATAGGGTGTGCTAGTTGCTTGTGAGGAAAGCAAGATGGCCAGTGTGCCTGGAGCTCAGTGGGTAATGGGGAGAATGGCAGGAGATGAAGCCAGAGAACCAGAGGAACCATGACACAGGCATGCTGGTCATTCTAAGGATTTTGGTATTTACTCTGCATGATATTGGATGTCTCTGAGGGATTTGAGCAAAGAACTGATTTGATATAACTTCTGTATTAAAAAATTACATTAAATTCTATGTTGAGAACAGAGAATAGGAAAACAAGAACAGAATCAGTTACAATGCCCTAAATTCTTTCAGTGAGAATTAAATGTGACATAGACAAGGGTGATGGGGTGAAGATACGCAGAACAGTTAGATTCTGATGAATTTTGAACACAGAACTTTCAGTATTTGCTGAGAGTTTAGATGTGTGGTGTGAAGGTGAGAGGCACCAATGATGATTCTTAATTTTTATTTATTTTTATTAACAGGAGAAATGACTATGATATCAGTAAATTAGGCTATGAATAAACACAAATGTGATTGATATAGATCTGAATTAGCGTTTCTCATGATGAAGATTATTTGAATGGGATTATTTTTTCCTATTAACTAATGCTAATACTAAAACATATATTTTTAAGACCTTTGTCTTAAGATTAGTGTGCAGGTTTTAAGGTCTTCAAAGGCCTTAAGATTTTGCTATCAAATCATTAATTTGTTTGTAAATATTTATATTTTCCGAGCATGATTAAATTCAATTTTAGGTTATAAGAATAGTAAATAGTAAATAAAGTGTAGTTTTCAGTTTGGGGCAGAATATACTTTACTAACAAAAATTATAGAAAAACAGAAATAATTAGCCAATAAGTCAGATTATGGTGGGTGGAATATATTATAGAAGGTAATTGGAAATGAAATTGGGAGTGAATAAAAAGTGTCTGAAGTAGAAACAATGTTCTTCTATTTGATAACTGATACTGTTATCACAAATACTCAAGTCTACCAGGTCACATTGTAAATGATGTGAAAATAGTCATTGATATTTGGAAGAAAGAAAAATTTTCAAATATCTTTTCTTGTGATCTTTGGATATTTCTTAGATAAACTTGTTTCATCTTTACACGCACAGACAGACCCACCCATGCACAATTAAATGTTTCATAGTTCTCTACCTTTTTCTCCTACTTTGTCTCTCTCATTAATCATATTCATTTTTACAAAAATTGTCTAAATTTCTGTAAATAACTTGATGTGAATGTTTCTAGTTAATTATTGATGTTGAGGGACTTTTCAAAGCCAAATAAACATGATTTATAAAAAACTGTTTACTAAGTATATCTGTTTATCTGATTTAGAGTGATAAGAAAAATGTTTATTTATAATAAAATATTCAGTTTTACCGAACTCTGGTTTCTTTGCACATGAATGAGGGCCTGATAGAAATTCATTACACTTACAACATATGCATATATATTCAGTGATTTTTAAACAAATTACTGCTAATTTATGTCACATATGAATGATATATATAGTATATATTATACATTTGTATATATTATACAATATAATATATAACATATTATACTATATAATATAAAATATGTGATATATATAAATGTATAAACTATATATTTTTTGAAATTTATACTTTGAAAATGTAATCATCAGTATTACACAAAGATGTTAGAATAGGAAGTTCCCTCACTTGTGTCTCTCCTCTCCAATATTAATTTGGAGTCATTCGTGGATAAAAGTGTCTTTACGGGAGCTTTGGGATTCAGATAGGTTATGAAGCCCTGGTAGAGCTCAAGACAAAAATAAAATGACTATTTTGAAAAGTCAAGCCTATGCCCTAATGACTACGGGCTTACTACCATAGTACTAGTTACAGACCTAGAGAAAGCCTTACCTATTTATTCTTGTTTTTTCCACTAGCCCCATCTGCCAAGAAACCCAGGAAAAGTTTGTGTAAGACTCTGACCCAGGAAACAGGTCCATTGACCTGTGGACCTAGGAACTACCCATTGTGACCTGCTAAGAACTGGATAGGATACATACACATCCTTGCTTCAGTAAAGACTTGACCACAGTTTGACTGCAGATCCTGAAATAACCCTGTACTTGGCTATAGGCCCTTTCTATTACACACCTGGGACATGCCTTTCTGCACAGGACTCACCAGCAAACACACTTGTTCATATTCCTAAGGAAGGCCCTCAGACCTTTGTTCTAACACAGGTTTGGAGATGATTTTTTAGCTTGGATCTGGTGCCACTCTCACTTTCAATACATGTTGAACAGAATTAGTACTAATTCTCAGTAAGGTGGACAATAGAGAGAATTCACTGAAATTCAATATTAGACAGAGACCAAGAGACCCAGAAATTTGGGTGTTTTGAATAGAGAAAAATAAAGAGTACATTGGAGTCAAGTGGATAGTGGCAATGGCACCAGGTCACTACAGAGGGGAGGGGTAGCATGGAGAGAGAAACACAGCAGACAAATTTGGTGTGAGAGAAGTTGTAGAAGAAAAATAGTATGAACATAGCTGAATAAAAGGCTGGACAGTAAACTGATGCCCTGTGTTTCTCAACTTGTAAGCAGAGAGTCAAGGCATGGAGCCATCTTTAGGAGGTCACACTGGAGCTTTCTGCTGCAGGAACCCAGGAGATCATAGCAAATATTTCCACACTGTCCCAACCAGTGTCTACCGTGTGGCCTAGAATATACCTGCAAGAGTGCAATTGAAATAAGCACAAAGAAAATTCTACCAAGGGGGGATTCAGGTTAGAGATATGGAGGGTCGGAGCGTCATGCAACTTGTTTTCCATTTTAGTCTGGGCAACACACTACCAGCTGAAGAAGGTGGGAAACTGAACTACAATTACACTTGGGAGCTGAGTCAGGGAAGGCCATACTTGTGGGTGGTAGAGAGTGCAAGACCTTTGGAGGGCTGGTTACCCGACCCTTTTAGAAGAATTCTTGGGTGGACTCTGAGATTCAGACTCCTAGCAGAGAATATAGGATTGGGTTAATCTAATTTCTTTTGGGTAGACACTACCTGACAAAGTCCAAAGTTTTGATCAGAGTTAAATTCTAGCTTCCAGAACTTTCCATTTAGAACTTTAAATCATCCTCAGTCTGCTAGTCTGTCTGAACAAAACTCCGGTTGACAGTGCTTTCCATTCTGTCCTACTTTGTACTAGAGAGAAGAGAAGCTGAGAGATACTTCATCAAGATTTCATTCAGGCCACTCCAGTTTGTAGGTTGGTGAACAATATAAAGAAGAAAGTGTTAAACAATCCCCAGTTCTTTCTTTTTCTAAGGGTTACATAGCCTGGAAAGAAGAGCAGTCTGGCATAGGCAGTGAATATCCATTCTTACCAACAGGTTTGACAACCTCAGTGGAGACAGTTATTTCGTTTTTTTATTAAGAATTTTTTCTTTTGGCGTTCATGCTGCATTTTATCATTTCTTCTTTCTATCATCCTTTGGTTATTTTGCTTTATTTTTTGAGGGTTAGTTTTTTTTTTAACTTTTTGTTTCTCATGTTACTCTTTCCCTCCTTTATTCTTGCTTTATTTATTTTTTATTTAAAAATTATTTATTTATTTTTACTTAGTTTTTTTATTGATGCATTATAGTTGTATATGATGATGGGATTTGTTGTCACACATTCATAGATGCACACAATAGAGCAATACAATTTGTTCAGTATCTCCCCGCAGCACCCCTCACACCTTCCTCCTCCTGTCCTCTGGTCCTTTGCTTTTCTTTCTGGGTCATACATTTTTCCTAAAATATCCAAGTATAGTGACACAATTCTTATAACTACGAAGAACATTTTTATATACATGACAATAGTATATACAGTGACATACATATAAATACTTGGAATGTACCTTGTTTTTACTCAGTTCCAACATTTCCCCTTCTCCTTTCTTCCTATCACCCCTTGTTCTTTATATATGTATTTGACAATAGGATTAAATATTTACATTTTTGTAAAGGCATGCAGTATGGCTTATTATAATTTAGTCCCCAGAATCCCCCTACCCCTTCTCCTTTCTCTTCCCTTTACTGGTCTTTATGTTGTTTACTAAATGGTCCCCACCCCTTTTTGAATGACTTGTTGAATTATATATTGATGAGATTCACTACATTAATGTTCATATTTGGACATAAGCAAGTTAAGTCTTATTCCTTCCATTAATTTTCCCTATTTCATTCTTTCTTCTTCCATTTCCTTCCCCTTTGACTATTCTTCTGTTTGTTTCCTTATTTCAGGTTAGCTTCCACATATCAGAGAGAATATTTGACCTTTGGGTTTTTCAGTCTGGCTTATTTTACTTAGCATGATATCCTCCAGTTTCATCCATTTGACAGTAAGTAACATATTCTCATTCATCCTTGTGGCTGAGCAATACTCCATTGTGTGTATATTCCACAAATCCTTTATCCATTAATCACTTGAAGGGCACCTTGGTTGGTTCCATAGCTTAGCTACTGTGAATTGAGCTGCTACGAACATTGACACATTCATTTGGCTACATACCTGTAGTGTGGCTGTTTTTAGGTCTGCTGGGTATATACCAAGGAGTGGGACAGCTGGGTCTAATGGTGGGTCCATTCCTAGTTTTTTGAGGAATTTCCATACTGCTTTCCTTTAATAGCCAGTTTCAGTTATTCTTTCTTCCTCTCTACTTATTTTCTTTTATTTATTATTTTCTGCTATTTCTTTTTAGTCATCACTTACTATTTCTCTTCTGCTTTCTTTCTTTTCACATCTTGAATATTATAAACTTTCTTTTGCTTTCTTATTCTGTTTTTCTTTTAATGAATTGTATTTTTCTCATTTTTTTAAGACTATTCAGTTATATCATTTCTGTTACCACCACTCATGTGGTATAACCATGGATGTTATACTAATAGGCAGCAGATATAAGCAGTGGGAATAAGAGGTGAAGAGGATCATTCTATAAGCTGGGCCCACTGTGATGAACCCTACATTCTTTTTTTTATAAAGCAATTTACCTACAGGCTATCTGGCTTAAGTCAGTGGAATATACAACATTTCTCAGCAAATATCCTGTTATCTGCAGAAGAAATGCAAGCCTGACTCTTCCCTGCCAGGTTACCCTGAAGAGGGGCACTTTTGTGACACTTATACAAAGAAGATTCTAGATCTTAGGGAGCTAAAGATAGTTCTCCTGTCAAATCTGTAACTTACAAACTGTTAGTGGGGTTGTAAATTAGTAAAACTACTTTGTAAATCAGTATGGAGGTTCCTTGAAAGGCTAGGAGTGGAAATGCCATATGATTCAGATATACCTCTTCTCAGTATTTATTTTACAGAATCAAAGTTAGCATATGATAGTGATATATGCATGCCCATATTACAGAAACACAATTTTCAATAGCCAAATTGTGGAACCAGCATAAGTATGTGTCAATAGATGAATGGATAAAGAAAATGTGATATATAAATGTTTTATTCAGCCCTAAAGAAAAATGAAATTATGTCAATTGCAGAAAAATGGATGGAACTTAAGAACATTATATTAAGTAAAGTAAGTCAAACTCAGGAAGTTAAGGATCTTATGCTTTCTCTCATAAGTGGAAGCCAGAGAAAAAAAAAGAAAGAAAAAAAGTGTGGGGAGAGGATCTCATAAAAATGGAAGGGACACATGCAGAGTAGAAGAGGACTGGGGGAGAGAAGAGTGAAGGGAAAGGAAAAAGGAACTGACAAAATTACATTGGTCTATTGTGTACACACATGAATATATTACAGCAAATCTTACTACTGTGTATAATTATAATGCACCAATAAAATAATACATTGTAATCTAAAATGTGGTATTTGATTCCAATCTCATATCTCATACAAAAATCAATTCTGAAATATTGTGTGCCTCAATGTGTAAAGCCATTAGAAAATTCTTAAAAAGGACACAGGGAAATATCCTCAACACATCCACTTAGTAAAATATTTCTCACTGAGGTCACAGAAAATGTTGATAGCCACTTTCCAATTATGAATTTCTATTCACCAAAAGTCATCACTAAGAAAGTGATGACCAATGGGTGGGAGAAAGTACTTATAGCACACATAATCAACAAAGGAAAAGGCAGAGGGGGGAGGTGAAGTGGACAAATGACCTGAGGAGGTACTGTATGAACATAAACACAAACGTACACTTAAAAATGTTTAACCTCACTAGCAATCAGATAAATACAACTTAAGCCAATAAAGAAATACATATTTAAAAAACTCTAGAAGATCTGTAAGCATGAATTCTGACAAAATTCAAGTGTTGGCAAAGAGGCAGAGCACCAGATAACCTCACATACCGCTATGGGAAATCAAAGGTAGTAAAGCAGTTTGTAAAACAGTTCTTACTGAACACACATTCATTATAAACTATTCCCTAAGCACTGTTTGCAACATGTGCACAATATATATTAAGCTACCACTTATTTTGGTTAAAATGACATCCCTAAATTATAAATTTTCAGAATAACTATTTAAAATGACTCACATCTTCATATCAATTAACTATTTCTATATAAGAATTTCTCCCCAGATTTAACACTTTATAACAATAAATGTTTATTAAAAAATATCTAGGGATCAGGAATCTGAGTGCAACTTAGTAGGGAGCCTCTGACTCAAGAATTTTCTCACAAGGCTGCAACAAAGATATTGGCCATGTCTGCATCATGTCAAGGCACGACTGAGTAATATTTGACCCCAGGCTCACTCATGTGGGTGCCATTGGGCCTCCTATTCTCTTGCTGTTGATCAGAGACTCAGTTCCTTGCCACTTGCACATCTTCAGAGGGAATCCCACAACATAGCAGCTGACTTCCTTCAGAGTAACTGAGCAGAAGAATTTGCCCAAGATTGAAGCCATAGCCTATGTAACCTAATCCTGAAAGTGACATCTCACCATTTCTGCTGCCTTGTGTGTGCATGCACACACATACACACACACGTATATATGTATGTATGTGTATATATATGTGTATATATATATATATATATATACCATGAATTGAACCCAGAGGGACTTTGAGCTATATCCCCTTTTGTTTTGAAATAGAATCTCACTGACACACACAAATATATACCAGGAATTGAACCCAGAGGGACTTTACCACTGAGCTATATCTCCTTTCATTTTGAGATAGGATCTTGCTAAGTTGCTTAGGGCCTTGTTAAATTGCTGAGGCTGGCCTTGAACTTGTGATCCTTCCACCTTAGTCTCCCAAGCTACTGGATTATAGTCATGAAACCACCATGCCCAGCTGTCATACTATATTTGATAGAAGTTAATAATAATTGCTTCCTGGTCTTTTGGCTAAGATTAAGCATAACAGTTATTCTTATCAGTTTAAAATCTGAGATAATATTAAATGGAATTTTTAGAGCAGGGAGATGGAATAGGAGCTTGCTTTATCTACCCCATGTATTGACCTGGTATTGCAACTCCAGGAACCCAAAAAAGTTAAACTACAAATCCAGTCCATACTCAATACTCAAGGTTTAGAGATTACACAAACTGATGGATGCTAGCAGGTGTGGATCACTGAGGAACATCCTAAAATCTGCCTACTAAACTACATTTATGATGAAAGAAATAGTATTCAGCTGAGATTATTGTTTAAAAATAAACTCTTCATCAAATTATGTTATATGCATGTTTAAGTATACCACAATGAAACCCACTATTCTGCATAATTAATGTGTACCAATAAGAAATGGAAAAAAAACTATGAGGGAGCCAGTCTTAGTTATATTTATTTATCATGTGTAATAATTTATTAAATACTTAGTTTTTCCTAAATATGTCAGTTTATAAAAGGATATTTTATATTACATCAGGACAGAAGTAATTCATAGGTAAATTATAATAGGAAAATGTTCTGATTCACTAAAAATCATTTTATTGGATATCAATTAATGAAACTAAATTTTCTTTTTATCTCACATATCCATAGTTGGCCTTTATATGTAAGTTAATGAATCTATGCAGAGATCCATGAATTAGTAATTTTAATAAAATCAGACTCTTTGTGTCTAGCTATTTAATTTGTATGTTGCTTTTTAAAAAATTTTTTTATTAAGGAGTTAAGTTATTGTACAATCGTAAATGCATATAAAGTAACAACACAATATACATTCATTCCTAAACCAGGATTACCCCCATATCATCCACACCCCAGTCTCTTAATTCTTCTATATTTTGCCTCTACAGGTGATATAAATGTTTTTCTAGACAAGATGCTCTCTGCCTCTGTATTTTGTCAGCTCATAGTTGTTCAAATCTTCTGAGTGCAGAGGCTATGATTTCTCTGTTTTTGGATTCTCTACTGTTCACCCAGTGATAAGATCAGGCTTTGCCCAAAGAGGAGTACTATTTTAATATCATAGTATATAGTGATACCAAATGCCAAGAAGGATGAAACAGAGATTATAAGCAGGAAGGGAGGATCACAACGTGCTTATGTTGGGAGCCTTAAGAGAAATTTTATTCTAGTAATTTTCAACTTAGAGCAAGTATAAAGTTGAGTTTTCTGGAATTTATTCTTAGCCTTAGATATAGAATATTATCAGCTTCAGTCAGTTTGCATCAAGAAGATCTTAAGTGGGAGTTTTGAAAAAATGACTTATTTGGGCAGCATTTGCAGCAGAATGAGGAAGGGAGGATAGTGAAGATAAAAGAAGTTGAGCAAGGATGGAAACCAACTTTAGTCTCACCTGGTGGGGAGTCCTGGAACACATTGCATCTCAGAATTGGTTTCACCTTCAGGTATAGGGATTAGTCTTTGGCACCCTGGTCATTAGTTGGTCATTGGTCTCTGGCTGCCCTGGAGAAAGGGAGAAGCTCATTTTTAAATATGAGAGTCATTCTCTAGAGAAGGAGCAGCTATGATCAACATTTTAAAAATCTATTAACACACAAAAAAGGGAAAATGTCATAGTTAACTGTCACAAACAGTATTGATAATAGTTAACATATGTTTAAGATTACAAAATTCTAGCAAACTAGAAACAAAAAGTAATTTAATTCTGCAACTGTTATATGTAATTAAATAAAAAAAAACTAAGCAAAAATGTATTGGAAAAATTGTAGAAAATCTCCTTTGGGAGAGTGAGAGGGTAAGAATGTTCACCATCATCATTACCATTTTATATATTTTGCAAATATAGGTCCATCCTTTCAGGGAAGACCCAGAAATATGTGATGTAGAAATTAAAAAAATGTAGATAAAAATTCTTTATTTATATATGACATGAGCCTATAGAAAAACAAAGAAAATTGACAGCATACTATTCATCTAAAAGGAGTTCACCAAAGGGGCAAGATAATGATGCAGTAAAGAAGATAGAATTTACAATAGCAATCAAAGCTATATTGTATCCAGAATAAATTTAACAAAGACCTTTATGGAGAAGCTACTCTTTTTATAAAGGGAGAGAGAAAGAATCAGTTTTATTTTTTCATCTGCTTTTTGTTGCTGCGACACAGTTGCGTGTGTGGTGCTGGGGTTTGTACCTGGGTCCTCACGCATGCCAGGCAAGTGTGATACCGCTGAGCCAGTGCTGCAGCCCCTAAACTGCTAACTATTTTAAAAGGCATAAAAGAAGATGTGAATAAGTTGAGTTATCCCATGATTTTGGTCAGAAAAACAACGAAATATGTCAAATTCTCAAAATAATTGATAAATTCAGTGAAATAAGCTTGATGAACTTAAAGATTGTATGAGAGTAATAGTTATCACAGTTTTCTAGGTTAATTTTAGAAAAGAAATTCAATATGACATTAAGACATGTTCGAAGAACTTTTAGCTGGGTGTGGTGTTGCATGCCTGTAATCCCAGCAGCTTGGGAAAATGAGATAGGTGGATTGCAAATTCAAATTGAGCCTTAGCAACTTAGTGAGAACTTATAGAACTTAGTGAGATCCTGTCCCCAAAAAAGGAATGGGGAAGTGGCTCAGTGGTTAAGTGCCTGTGGTTCAAGATCCAGTGACAAAAAAAAAAAAAAAAAGGTTAATATAAAGTCACATTCCTGATGCAAAATAGCCCAAAACAAAAACAGTGAAATTTAAAACAATGGTCTGAGAGACAGACTCACGTATTTGTGTAGAAATCATTATTTAATGACAGTGATATCACAATAAATGGTCAATGTTTAGGAGTAACTTGGAACAACCAGATCACTAAAAATAAAATAAAATAAAATAAAATAAAATAAAATTCTTAAATGTTAAGAATTAAGATTCATTCATTTAAGGCGAACTCTGTAAATGGCTGAAGAAAATCATTTTGAAATTTAAAACTACAAAGTTAATATGAAACCATAAGAGGATATATTTCTTAACATAGCATTAGGAAAAAAGCTTTTAAATAAACTTCAAATATATCATCTATAGTCTGAGAAATTATGACTTTTATTGTGACAAAATTAGAGTTTCTTTTTTATGGAAGACATTCCAGATAATGCACAGGGACAGACTACTGGAAGGTATTTGAAAACACAAACTTTTAAGTGATCAGTTATATCTAACATAAATAAAGAACTTCTGCATATAAATGAGAAAAAAAGGAAATTTAAAATATGTGCAAAGGATAAACATAATTAGACTAAAAGATGAAGATACCCAAATAGCAGAAAAAATCTTGTAGAGATTAACATAGTTGCTAGTAATCTGATGAAAGCAATAATGATTCACTATGTCATACTCATTAGACTGACAAAAAATCCAAAGCTAGATAATGCCAAGTAACTTAGCATTAGTGTGCATTACTGGGGATGGTATAGATACAAGTGGAGAAGATGATACAATTTTGAAGATCAAATTTATATAATTTACAATTTGCTGAAAGCTGATTGTGCTTTTTCCTAGCTTTATGTTTGCTTTTGAAGAAGTCCCCTCTGATTGAGGCACTTCCAGGCCAAAAATAGTCATAAAAATTTTAGCGTTATCTTTAGTTTCTGTGTCATCTTTGGAGAAAAGGAGGACAATAAATTATCATATCCCTGAAGGGATCTTTGAACCCAAGAACCTCACCCAGTCAAGGGAGCAACAAGAATGAGTCTGGACCAGAATTTCCAGCTAAGTATTATGTTGAGGGGCACTGGCTCTCTCTCAAGTA